>PVJS01057127.1:0-12149 GCA_004027185.1 Glis glis | reverse complement strand
TATTTTTGAAACCGGGTCTCACGAAGTTGCGGAGGGCCTCACTAGGTAGAGAGAGAGAGGGAGAGAGATAGAGAGAGAGAGAGAGAGAGAGGGACAGAGAAAGAGAGAGACAGAGAGAGATAGACCGATCGATCTATCCATCGATCGATCGTGCGCGCGCATGCGCGCTGAGGCTGGCCGCGAACCCGGATCCTCCGGTGTCCGCCTCCCAAAGTACTGGGATTACAAGCGTGCGCCACCACGCCCGGCTTAAGGGCTTCTTCTTGACGTTACTGTCAAGAAGATTTTCATTATGATGTGAGACTATAATGCATCAATAAAAGCACATTTTAAAAAAAGAAATTTGAAAGTAAAGATGGTCAAGGAGAATTACTATTTTTTTCCCAGAAAACTCGACAGTGTCCAGGAATAGTAGAAAGGCCTCCCTAGAGCGTTCTGTTTCCAGGGGATACTGTGACACCATTAATAGTTTGTCTACTGCACTGTGGGAGGTATGTTGCTTTCTTTTGTTTGACATCATTAGTGCTTAGTTTATTTAAATCAGATATCAGTGACCTATTCTTTGTAATGCACATGCAACATATTGATAAGCGGTGGGTGGTATAATTCTCAACCTCTTTCAAAAAATTTTACAAGGAATATTTCTTCAAGTAACTATTTTTTTTTTTTGCGTTACCGGGGATTGAACCCAGGAGCGTTTTACCTCTGAGCTACACCCCCGGCTCTATTTTTTTATAGTTTATTTTGAAACCCGGGTCTCACGAAGTTGTGGAGGGCTTCACTAAGTAGCTGAGGCTGGCTGCAAACCCGGATTCTCCAGTCTTCACCTCCCAAGTACTGGGATTACAAGCGTGCACCACCACGCCAGGCTTCAAGTAACTATTTTGCATGCAACAGCCTTACAAACACAAGATCTATTACATAAATAACATGCTGTGTAGATGACTTTGTAATCCCAGTACTTGGGAGGCTGAGACAGGAGGATTGCAGGTTCAAGATAGCCTCAGCAAGTAATGAGACTCTCATCACCCTAACTAGACCTTATTTTAAGATAAAAGAAAAATAGGGCTGGGGGTGTAGCTTGAAGGTAGAATGGCCCTGGGTGCAATCCTCAGTTCCATAAAACAAAAAAGCTAATACTTCCTATAGCCATGTATTTTCTGTCATTACAAGCTTAACAATGAAACCACAGTTATCACAAGCAATTTACCTTCAGTGATGTCTATGTAATTAAAAGGATGCTGCCAACACTAACTCTTTAAGGAGTGTTTCTAGAAGCCGACAAAAGCATGTCAACACTGAGAAATGAGGGGAGGTAACATATGAATTGCTTTGGGGTATGTGTCTAGAAAGCCTATCTCCCCCATCAAGGAAAAAAAAAAAACCTTCAGAAATATTTTAGAGCTAGTAATTAACCTGCTGCTGAAGTTGGCAATGAATCTCCCCAACACGTTTCTTTCCCTCAGACCTCTAATGGAAACTGTCCATGAAAAATGCTCATTTTCTGCTGGGTAAGATACTGTGAGAGTGGATGATTTCACAGTTCACAGAAGGATTATATCACTTTCCTTTTTGGAAGAAGTCCAGACTTCATCATGAAGGTGCATCACATCGTTACACTGCAGAAAGCAACATATGGCATAATGTCTCTAAACAGCTAGAAATGGACTTGCTGCTAAAAACCTCAGTTGTGAAATAAACAATACTTGTTCAGCCTGTGCAAAGTTCAAAGTATAAGAAGTCTACAAATTAGGAATGAATGAAGCGATATATAAACATTTTTTTACAAGCATTCTGTAATGGAAATACAATGTGCAATTTTCTTCAATTGGTAAAAGATATCGGAGATAGTATGGATTATGAGTGATCACCAAGACTACCAAAATTCAGGAGATAAGTCTGAGTACTACTTTTTAAAGGGTTTGTTGTAACCATGAGCATAGGTGCATTTAAAAACTTAAGAATGATTAAGTAAAGCAAAACTATCCACACACTAACACTAATGAAAACAATGAGTGCATCATTAGCTGTTATTGATGAGTTTTTGATATAGCATTATTATTATGAACTATATTAACTACTCTTCTGACAGTCAAATATTAAAAACTGACAGTTGCAGATAGTCACCACACACTTGAAAGATTAATTAATTCATTTATTTTATTTTATTTTATTTATTTATTTTTAACATGCTTTTATTGGTGCATTGTAGTCTCACATCACAATGAATATCAATTTGATGTTATCATACATGCACACAGCTCTTAATGTCCCCCCCGCCTCCCCCCAACCATATGAAATACCGAGAATGGTTTTGGTATATTCTCATATGTACACATTGTTTATGATAGTAATTCCATTGATTCGTTTTTTTCTTGCCCTTCCCCTTCCCTTGTACCATTTCCCTTGCTCCACTGAGGGTTCTCCATTATCAACCGGAGTCCCTTTTGTGTCCCCACTACTCCCTAGGTTGCACATATTAATGAAAACCTATGTCCCTTCTTTGTTTTGTGATTGGCTAATCTCACTTAACATAATGTTCTCCAGATCCTTCCATTTTCTTGTAAATGATGTTATTTTGTTCTTCTTTATTGCTGAGTAGAATTCCATTGTGTGCATTTCCCATAATTTTGTAATCCACTCATCTGTTGATGGACACCTAGGTTGGTTCCATAATTTGGCCACTGTGAATTGTGCTGCTATGAACATGGGTATGCATATATTACTGTAGATTTCTAGTTTCAATCCCTTTGTTATGATACCCAGTAGTGGTATAGCTAGATCATATGGTGGATCCATTCCCAGTTTTCTGAGGAATCTCCACATTGATCTCCATAGTGGTTGAACTAGTTTGCAATCCCACCAACAGTTTGTGGTACTGGGGATGGAACCCAGGGGCATTCTGCCTCCAAGCTATATTCCCAGCCCTATTTTATTCTTTATTTTGAAATATGGTCTAATCAAGTTGTGGAGGGCCTCACAAGTTGCTGAGGCTGGCCGTGAATCTGTGATCCTCCTGTTTCAGCCTCCCAAGTACTGGGATTACAAGCATGCGCCACCATGCCCGGCTAAGATTAATGATTTTAAAGGGGATGGTTCTGTTCTTATCTTTCCTTCAGATCTGCTGCTAGAAATGTTGTGTCTCTTGTTCCACAGTACCTAGAGCTGCAGTGTGATTTGATGTCCAAATGGCTGGAAATGTGCTGTACCAGATGCAGAAGAAATAGGTACAATAATACCACAAAATGGACAATAGTATCTTACCACACAGCCATTAAATTTATACTTTTCTCTTTAAAGAACTTTCTAATAATTCAAATGCCCACATTAATGAAATTTTAAAGAAGTTTATGATTGTGAAGTCAAAATTGTGTGTTTTTTCCGAATATTGAGAAAAAATGAATGCATATATTTCTCTTTTCTCATGATGGAAAAATATTAGCAATGTAGTTCATAAAGTCAGGTGGTATTTCTACTTAAAGTATATGATAAATGGTACTATTTCTCAAGAAGCTAAATTAAAATTAGCAATGCCATATGTTAGCACCTTCATTTCATTTGATGTGATTTCCTATCATTTAACATAATTATTGGCTTCATGTGAATGCTGATACTAACATTGCTCACTCTTTTATTACAGTTAAATATTGCAATATTTGCTTCCTGTAGATATGACTGATGTCATAATCTCTAAATCTAAAAAGTATCTAGGGAGGAATTCTACAAATACTAGGAATCTTTTAGACTTTGCATCTTACGAACTTCTGCATCTACATATTGCTTAACTTAACACTAAACAGATATGCAAATAAATGGATGCAAATTAATTATGATGACATGCAAATATAGACAGTGCATTCTTTACTATGTTATGTGCTCAAATTCCACTAGAAACCTATATTTCCTCCATGATAGCATTTTAGTGAACCAAAAATATTAAACCAAAGAAAATTTTCTCTCTTCCACAGTAAGATTAATGACATTTTTGTATATTGCTTTTAAATCATGCAAGGGCTATGATTCCCTTGCAGGATACTACAACAAAAAATAACAACAACCTTATACACACACACATATACAATATATTAACTTAATAGTGGACTTTAATTTATAATTAAAGATTATAAATTAAAAACAAAGATTTCATACTTCTAGTAGCTTTTCCTCACCTTCAGTTATGGTGCTGTTTGGATGCATTTATGAATGTGACCTTATTTCATACAAGCAGTAGAAAGTGAGATAAATTAGACTGTAAAACACACACAATAGCAGGCAGTACTGTTTAAAGATTAATAAGTGATCTCACTATAGCACTTCAACTGCCTACAGCCTAAAAATATCTTTCCTGTGGTACTTTCTAGGCAGTCCCTGAGGGACCAATAAACCAGGAGCACCAGACAGATCTGAACTTATCTATCACAGCTTTGATTGTGCTCTTGTGCACTATACGTTTCTTCTTAAAAGCATCTAATTCACTGCCTGTTCAGAGCATTCATTACTTGAAGCAAAGGACACCAGGAGAAGTAAATAAAACTTTTAAAAGACATATTGTAAAGTGAATTCATTCCATTTTCCTTTTTTATGTATTGAAACCCAAAACTATGTATTGCCCTACAGATGTCATTTTTATACCTCTTAAATTTTTACCAGACGTAAACCACACTTTTCGATGTTTCACCTCCTAGTATCTGATTCTTTATTGTGCCAAGTTGTTCAGGTACATCACCTGAAGGTTTCTGAGGCATTGAGCACTTTAGAGATTTTACTTTGGATCCTGAGGGTGTGGATCCTCTTTGCAGTGGGAATCTCAGAAGAGAAAAAGTCAGTGTAAAGAATTTAGAACTTTGCCCATAGCTTACCTCCTCCCCTACACACCAGGGAATTCATAATCAGAGATATTCCTTCAGTGTTTGACCCTCTTTTCCAAACTCTGATTTCCAGATTTCTTCTCAAATAACATCTGCAAATCTTCTTGTGACAGAAAATGGCTGCTGAATTTGTCTTGTTATTTAACATTATATTATACAGTTATAGTATTTAACAAATATTTGGCTAGCTAAGGTGCAATGCACTTGAATATACTACCATTTGCAAAGCTAAGTACCAATAAATACTACGAACATGAGATAGCATCTTTCTTTTGGAACTTACTTCTTGATTTATGAAAAGATGTTGAAAAACACAAGTCAGGGCTCATTATCTTTAGCCTGAAGAAAAAGTAGGTGAAAAGACCAGATGACAGGAGACAGCTAAACATTAAACACAAATCAGATAATCCAAAGCAAACAGTTTCCTTTGGAAGCTAAATGTTCTAATTTGTCTCTATTGAGGCGCTGACTATGCAGTTTTCATGCCACTTCTTTTGAGTAAGTATACACCATCTCCGTGAGCACAGAGAGAAACGTGGTGAATTCTTCTTGTTTATTTTTTATTTTTATTTTTGGAGGTACTGGGAATTGAACCCAGGGGCATTCTACCTCCGAGGTACACCCCCAGCCCTATCAGCCAATGTCACCTTCTGATTGGCACAGTTATCGCTTAGGACTTATTTACACTTTGTCAAAAATAACACTAGTGAAATAATTCATTATTTAACATTCTTTAAAATGACTAGCTTTGGCAGTGGTGTTTTACCTTTTTGTTGTTGTTTTTCTATTTTTATACAAAGCTATTTTATTTCTAACACCCTTTAGATCAACAGGATTTTCCATCAAATAATGTTTATTTTAGTGTTTCCAAGATGAGAAAACATAAGAGGGAGTGTAACTTAAACAGGTACCTAATAAACAACCATTGTTACAGACAGTATAATTTACCTTTAAAAATGACGTCTATTTGCAGCAATTGCTGGCAACACACAGTCAAATTGTTGTTAGATAACTGTATTACCTATCAACCAAAATTAGCCAGGTTATGAATAAACATACTCCAGTGAATAGATTGATATTGAAATGATGACTTTCACCCTAACTAATATCTTAAAAATTACTTACTTGTATCACTAAGCTATTGACAAAAGTCATTCAATATTTATTTTAATTTTTTGACACCATAGGAAAAATAAAAATAAATTGAAAAATATAATTTAATAAAACTGAAATGAGCTTTTAAAATTAGCACTTTTGTACTAAGAAAGCACTGAGGTGTCTGAAGTACAACTTGAATATAGTGCAGTACTAAGAAGATGTACAAGCTATGGAAAAGGAGCAAAAAATGCTATTATTACTACTCTATGAGAAAGAAAGCCCTCTTACCTGCTAGTAAATCTGCACTGTGTCTTTCATAGATATATGCTGTGTGCATGTATGTCAATATCACTATGAACTACATTATGATGTGATACTATAATGTACCAATAAAAGTATAAAAAAAACGAATGGAATGACACATTCCAGTTTTTTTCCATCTAAATATATCAGAGGTTTTAAGCATTCTAAATGTAAATGCCATAGGAATAATGATAATGATTTTGGTGAAGAAATATTTATTGAGGACATTAAATCACCATGAGCTACATACGAAATATCATGTAATGTATTGTTTCTGAACTTATGTCTGTGAAAAAACCTGTGGTTACACTGAGGAACTGTATATAATTTCCCATACCACCTACTTTCACTTTGATCACTAGCAAAGACATAATCCAAATTGAAGACCAGCCACAAAAACCACCAGGACATATACATTTTCTATATGTATGTCCTTCCTTTGGTTGTCCTAAATTTATAGTCACTTATTTTTCATGATTATAATTCTCTCTTCTTATTCCATCATTATTTAGTCATATGAATTATTTGACAAGCTGATTTTAATACTTAATTTGGAGTAGTAAATCATTTACTCAATTTAGAGAACAGATGATTCAAGGAAGCATAATAGCAGCCTAAAATATCAGAAAGATTACCATGTAAAATAAGCTAATGTATACTATGTTGCACAAGTAGATAGACTTTAAAGGAGCTAGATAGATGCTAGAACATCCAGCTACATAGATACATAGGAGCAAAAAATTTTAAATTATTCTCCAATTCCCAGATTTCCCACAAAACCTGTGAAATTTTCAACTGCACACATGGAAGTAGTGGCTAAATCACCACCCATCTGGCATGTTGACAAAAGTTTCTGTATTGGAAGCAAGGTTAAACTAGAAGCCCTCAAAAATCTCTTCCAGTCTGTGATTCCATAATTTACTATGCTGTACTTAATGAGCCATTTGTTATCTCCACAGGGTGAGTAACTTATGGCACCTGTTTCCATGCTGTCTTCCTGCCAGGTTTAGAAACTAAGCTAAATTACATGTCTCACCACCTGAAATGAGGAATAGGGGAAAGACACATCAAAATGAGTCAGAGAGTATGAGGTCTTTGAATTGTCACTTACAAACTTCAATCTTATTATTGGGTAGACTTTATAGTCTATCCATATCCTATACCATTAATTAAATATGATGAATCAAAACAAGAGAAACACTGATGGCAATAAAATTAAAATCCAAATATAATAAAATCTAACAGGTTTGATAAAACACATTTTAATATCATATTAAAAGTAGATAATTGGTCATATCACAGATACATTTTTAAAGTACTTCCTAAATTGTAAAACATTTTAAAGACTGCTATCATTAGAAGATATAAATATTTGGGGTTTTTTGAGGATGATACCCCACTGTAAACCAGTAAGCTAAATTGAAATGGCATATTTAATACCTACTCATATTTGCCATTATATTTATGCAATATAGATAGCAAAGGTAAACAAATCCTGAAGTCACTAAATTATTCACTGAGGTAAGTCAATGAACTGCCACATTGCATATAAATATTTGAAGTGGACAACTTAAATATTTTAAGATTTTAACAACTTTATAAATAGAATTTTTTGCTTCCTCTCACATTTGATAGAACAAGTAGAAAATTTTAAACCCTAATGCAAACTCGATTTCAACCAAACTTAAAGAACAAACAAATCAAGGATAACTGGGGAAAGGTGACTAAAGACAAATCAGAACTAAAGATCATATTGAAACATGTGACCGTGTCATCACAGAACAGGAGTGTCAGACACCTTTTATTTTTAAATTTTGCAAATGATAGTATCACTAAATATAGTCATACTATTTGATACTAAGAAGTTAAAATATATAAGCTAGTTGTACAAATTTCAAAATGGAAAACCTTTAAGTAATGCTTAATAGAAAACCAAGTTGCAAACATGCAATGTTTTATATGAAAAAAAAGTTCATTTTTCCATTATCTAATTTAAAATCAGGCCTAAATTTCATATGGAAAAACAAAAGACCCAGAATAGCCAAAACAATTCTCAGCAATAATAATCATGCAGGAGGCACCAAAATTCCTGACTTCCAACTATGCTACAGAGTTGTAGTAATAAAAAACAGCATGGTATTGGCACAAAAACAGACACATAGACCAATAGGACAAATAGAAGATAAAAAATCAAATTCACACACTTATAGCCAATTTATTTTCATCAAAGGATAAGTTGGAGAAAAGACAGCCTCTTCTACAAATGATGTTGGGAAAACTGGTTATCCATTTGCAGAAAAATGGAATTAAATCCCTAACTCTCACCCTGCACAGGAGTCAACTCAAGATGAAGCAAAAGCCTGGATTAGACCAGAAACTTTGAAGTTACTAGAGGAGGGCATAGGTCTAACACTCCAACATATAGGCACATGCAGAAACTCCCTCAACAAACCCCCAATGCTCAGGAAATTAAAGCAAAAATTAATAAATAGGATAGCATTAAACTAAAAAGTTTATGCTCATCAAAGGAAACTATCAAGAGTCTAAAGAGAGAGCCTAAAGAATGGGAGAAGATCTTTGCCAGATATTCCTCTGATAGAGGACTATTATCTAGAATATACAAATTGCTTAAAAGATTTAGCACTAAAAAAACCCTGATAACCCAATCAAGAAATGGGCAATTGAACTAAATAGACACTTTACAAAAGAAGAAATACCAATGGCCAATAACTATTCAAAAAAGTGTTCAATATCATTAGCAATCAGGGAGATACAAATTAAAACTACACAGAGATTCCATTTAACCAAAATCAGAATGGCAATCATCAAGAAGTCAAAAAACATAAATGCTGGCAAGGAGATGGGGAAATTGGAACTCTTCTAGACTTTTGGTGGGACTGCAAATTAGTACAGCCACTATGGAGATCAGTGTGGAGATTCTTAGAAAACTGGGAATGGATCCAGCTATACCACAAGGACTATCTTTCCACAAGGACTGAAATCAGAATATTATAGTAATACATGCATATCTGTGTTTATAACAGCACAATTCATAATATCCAAATTATGGAACCAACCCCAGTGTCCATCAACAGATGAATGGATCACAAAATTATGCAATGTACTCACAATGGAATTCTGCTCAGCAATAAAAAAGAACAAAATTATGTAATTTGTAGGAAAATGGATAGACTTGGAGAATATTATGTTAAGTAAGATTAGCCAGTCACAGAAAGTAAGGGTCATATCTTTTCTCTCATGTGTGGAAGCTAGGGATTGGGATATAAGAGGAACTTTAGTTAATGAAGGAGAAAGTCCAGTGGAGCCAGGGAGGTGGTCTTGGAGAGGAGGGACACAGGGAGAATTAATGAAGGAAACACTTCCACTGACATTATATACATATGTGAGAATACCAATGCCAATCTCAATATCCTGTATGGGGAAGGGAGGAGTGGAGAGGGAGCAGGGGGAAAACTCACTAAGTGCTGTGTGTATGTATGTCGCTCTCATTGTGAACTAAATTATGATGTGAGACTATAATGCATCAATAAAAGAAAAAAGGCAGGCTTAAAATATCCTACTTGTATAACCTTCACTTTTGTAATGGCTTAAATAAATGGAAATCACATATCTTACCCTGGTTATACTAGTTTATAGTTATGTGCCTTTAAAATATTTATGTTTTCAAATAATTACTAGCAAAAAATGTCAAAGCAAAAAGTAATATCTTTCTCTTTCTTGGGGAAGCAGTTATGCCCAAATCCTATAGGAAGAACTCTACTTGCTATTGAGGTCTTTAGGAAGAATTCTAACATCTCTGATCTTCCCACATTAATCAATTAATCAAGAAAATCAAATCACAATTATAATAGTAAAAGCAAACAGCCTAGCCCAAAAAGCTGGTCTCCCTGTCCCTTCATAGGAAATGGCCATGTTAACTGAACTCATGGCAAATACTATACAGGAACTACTTACAAATAATAGACCCTTTTCTCCAAATTTGGCATCTAAGTATAAAAGATATCCCATCAGAATAAAAATTGGGAACCCTAGACCATGGGAAAAGTGTTCTACAGTTCAGAGAAGTAGACTGGAACCAAACAGCAATGACATTTATAAGATAGTGAGATAGTAGAAGTTTATAAGTGCATAGCATAAAATTCAGTTTTCATAAAAGTGATTAATTATATAATATTTCAGAGGAAATAAAACAATAAAATGTAGTCAACACTCTTGTACCTATCAACTTCATTTAGCAAATATTTTACTATGTTTGCTTCAGGTTCCTATGTATCTCGATAGTAGATTTTTAAAGATACATGTGAAATCTACGACCAATCACATTCCCTCTCCTATTTCAATAAGAAGTAAGTACTACCTGAAATTGTCTTTCATTCAAATCAGAATAGCTATTCATGTATCAATAAGTAATATATAGTACAATTTTATTAATTTTTAATTGTACTTTGACTATAACATATTATGGAAAACATTCTCCAACTGGTTTTTCCATGAAGAAATGTGCAATGTGTGCTTGTATGATGTTCATACCCTGACATATATCAAAATGTATAATTACAATGCACCAATAAATGAACATAAAAAGTTTAAAAAAATAAAAGAACTATAATCTTAAAATTTTTCATTTGGGAAATTTGTACTTCTAGCTTATTTATTCTTAGCATCTTTATTTTATTACATTATATGTCCACACAACAATTTATTCTTCTATTTCTTCATTATTTATATGTTATTTGTAATTTTTTACTATGAAAAAATGCTTCAAGAGACAACCTACAGAATGTGAAAAAAATATTTGCATGTGTACCATATGTCTGATAAAGGGTTACTATTTGAAAGATATAATGAACTTCTGCAACTCAATACCAAGAAAAGAAAAAAATTGATTAAAACATGGGCAAAGGACCAGAACAGATATTTCTTAACAGGAGACATACAAACAATGAAGAGGTATGTGAAAAAGCATTCTATATCACTAACCATCAGAAAAATGGAAATTAAAAACACAGTGAGATGTCATCCCACACATGTTATAATGACTATTATAAAAAAGATAAAAGATAACAAGAGCTAGAGAGGAAAATTAGAAAACACTGTACACTGTTGGTGAGAATGTGAATTAGTACAGTCATTATGAAAAATAGTAGGGGTTCCCAAAAAATTAAAAACAGATCTGACAGCAATCCCCACTACTGCCTCATAAGTAAAGGAAATGAAATCAGCATGTAGAAGAAATTTCTGCAGTCCTGTGTCTATTGCAGCACTATTCACAATAGCCAAGAAATGGAAGCAATTTAAATGTCCATCCAGTGATAGATAGAAAAAAAGAGCAGTCGTGGTGGCCCACACTTCTAATCCTAGTACTTGGGAGTCTGAGACAGGAGGCCAGGAGGATCACAGATTCACTGCCAGCCTCAGGAACTTAGTGAGGCCCTCCACAACTTAGTGAGACCCTGTTTCAGAATAAAAAATAAAAATAGGACTGGGGTGTAGCTCAGAGGCAGAATGGCCCTGGGTTCAATCCCCAGTACCACAAAAGAAAGAAAGAAGAAAATGTACACATATACACAATGAAACCCTATTTTGTATTAAAAAGAAACAAACAACAAATGGATGAATGAATGAATCAGTGAATTTGTGAATGTATGAGGTACTATAGTACAGTACAGTACAGTACAGTACAGGAGTACTACTGCACTACTGCACACACAGTACAGTACAGTACAGGAGTACTACTGCACTACTGCACACACAGTACAGTACAGTACAGGAGTACTACTGCACTACTGCACACACAGTACAGTACAGTACAGGAGTACTACTGCACTACTGCACACACAGTACAGTACAGTACAGGAG
>PVJS01057126.1:0-12150 GCA_004027185.1 Glis glis | reverse complement strand
TCTCTCTCTCCCTCTCTACTTAGTGAGGCCCTCCGCAACTTCGTGAGACCCAGTTTCAAAATAAAGTATAAAAAAATAGGGCTGGGGGCGTAGCGCAGAGGTAGAACGCCCCTGCATTCAATCCCCGGTACCACAAAAAAAAAAAAAGAAAGAAAAAGAAATACGAAAGAGTAAATGTATTTTGATTTAAGCATAGATTCACTATAATAACATGCTAATGGCTAAAACTGATCTGACATTTCTGGATGAAGCTCCTTAACACCTTCTTACACTTTGCAAAAAAAAGTGGCAGGTAAGGAGGGGCAGGCCTGGGCTGGTGCTCAACCCTGGGGCAGAGCAGAGCAGGTACCATGGGGCTGTCAGAGTCGTCCTCCTTGCTGTGCCCAGCCAATTTGGTTGAACTTGAAACAGAAGTGTTAACCTCACGGAGTGCAAGTCCATCCATCCTCTGCTTTTTTCCCTCACTGGGGCTTTCAGCAGAGCTTGTTGCAGGGGGAAAAAAAAGGTGCCTGTTTAATTCCTAATTGTACAGAGCAGCTGATCAGTGTCTGAACGTCTTCTTGAACAAAGAATGCATTTCAGACCTTCTTATTGCTTGCTTACTTCATTTGAAATTTAACAGATGTCAATTGTGACACATAAACACTTTCTCCCTAGGCGATGGATTAAGGCAAATTTCATTTTATGCCTGGCATGAAAGCCATACTATATTGTGTGTTGAAAGACCTTTTTTTTTTTTAAGAAAGAAAGGAAAAAAATCATTCTGTCTTAAAATCTCTTAATAATGGGGAAAAAAATTTCCACAAAGACATTGTCCTGGAGAGCTTTGTTGGCTTACGGCGCCACCTAATGGGAATGTGGCAGATTACACAAGGGCTGTCAGGTTGCACTGTCACAGTGGTGAGCATGAAGGTGCGTGCTGAGAATGCAATTTATGAGGATTTCTGTGCCCAATGAGATGTTATCTTCAAGTTCTAAGTCAGTTTCTATTTATATGACGTTGGGCAAGTCCCTCACCCTCTCTGAATGGAGGATCCTCATCTAAAGGAGGACCTGGATCATTCAGGATGCCTTCTTTGTGAACTTGTTAAGGTCTAATAAAGGTTGTATCTCAAAGTGGGATAAAACCAAGGCTCTCAAATCCAGCTTACTTCCAGCATTGATGTAATAAAATCACGAGGGCCTCCATGTTTTGCCCCCCCCTTTTTGTACTGAACCCAGGGGCATTCTAACTATGAGCTAGACCCCCAGCCCTTTTTTATTTTTTATTCTGAAATCACAGTCCTTCCAAGTTGCTGAAGGTCTTGCTAAATTACTGAGGCTGGCCTATAACCTGCTATCCTCCTGTTTCAGCCTCCCAAGTACTGGAATTACAGGCCAGTGCCACCTCACCTGGCTTGTTTTTTGCCTTTTGAAATAGGCTTGGGTTCAGAGGTATGTTTCTCAACACAGGAAATCTACAGCACAGCAGCTTACGGTTGTCCTCAAGGTTGGAGAGGCTGTAGGGTGTTGTGGGGCCCTCCATGAACTGGACAGCACTGGTTTTGTTTTTGGGGGCAGGTGGCCAGCAGAGAACAGCCAGGAGTTGTGGCCAGATTTTCCACTTTACTAAAAGAAAACAACTACCCATGTGGAATACCCTGCTTTATAAATGTTGTACCAATTTTTAGAACACTTCAGGGCTAAGAAATGATATGTGGGGACTGAGTTAAGCTTGTCTGCAGTTTCTGCTTGCTACTATCGTATTTCTATGACATGTCAGATGGTGGGGGTGGTAGAAATGCAGCCTCGAAGCTGGGTGTGGTGGCGCACGCTTGTAATCCCAGTACTTGGGAGGCTGAGACCGTAGGATCTGGGTTCGTGGCCAGCCTCAGCTACTTAGTGAGGCCCTCCACAACTTGGTGAAATCCTGTTTCCAAATAAAGAATAAAAACTAGCCCTGGGGGTATAGCCCAGAGGCAGAATGCCCCTGGGTTCAATTCCCAGCACCCCCCCACACACACACAAAATGCAGCCTCTACCTGGGATGCTGAGTGTGGGGAAGGGGAGCCAGCACTCCAGTTTGTGGAGAAGAAAGTGGGAATCTAGTAACAGGAAGGGGGGGTTCTGAACTTACCATTTTACTGGCCCTGAGGTGAGAGGCTCAGCCAGATGGAGTTTGGGCAATCCTCTCTGTCATCAATCCTCCCTTCCCCACCCACCATCTCCTCTCCCCTCCCCAGAGCCTCCAGGCTTCCCTGTGAGAACCCCAAGAGCCAGGCAGTCCCTGGAGACCACTGAGAGGAGCTCCGGATTGGAGTGAGACCCTACAATACTGTCACTGCGTGGCCTGGGCCGGTGCCGCTGCATCTGAGTCTTTGTTTCCTGGATTCTTAGGATGGCTCCTGATCATGGATGATGTGTGAGGCAGTGTTTTGTGAACTTCAAAGTGCTGATCAGTACTGGTTACTTTAAAGCTACAGCACAGCTAGGTGTGGTGGCGCATGCCGGTGATCCTAGTACTTGGAAGGCTGAGACAGGAGGATCACAGGTTCTCGGCCAGCCTCAGCTATTTAGTGAGGTCCTGTTTCCAAATAAAAGATAAAACAGGGCTGGGGGGTTTAGGTCAGAGGCAGAATTCCCCTGGGTTTGATCCCTAGAAACACACACACACACACACACACACACACACACACACACACGCACACATGAAAGGATCATCTGTCCATTTCCATTTAGTCAATCATTCATTCAACAAATATGCACCGAGAATCCGTTATGTGCCAGGCAGTGACTAAACTAACATGGACTTTCTGTCACAGAAGGCCAGTTCTAGAGTAGGAGGCAGAGAATAGGAAAAGGAAGAAAAGAAGCAAGGCAGGAAGGGAGGGGAAAGAGAATGAGCAAGGGAGGAAGTGAGTGAGGAAGGAAAAAGGAAATAAATTTGAAATCGGTCATGATGAGAGAGTGTGCACAACTAACATTGATAAACTACAAATCAGGGTCCTTCATCAACCACTGGAGCCAGACAGAGGTCAGATCACAAGAGCCAAGGAGGGATTCCGAGTACAGGAGAAACATGATTGCTATGCACTTGAATCCATTTTTCAAAGACCACTCATTCACCACGTGGAGGATAGACTGTAACCAGGCACGTAGCAGCAGGAGGACCAGCCTCGGAGACCAAGGCAGTAATCTAGGCACGAGGTGGAGGGGCTTGGGTCAGGCTGGCAGTGGAATGGCAAGATGTGGATGGATTGGGATATGCATTGGGGGCAGGGCTGACAGCATTTGTTCATGGATCAGATGCAGGGGAATGATGGAGATACAGCAGGTGAATTTCACAAGCATAGTCCCTGCCCATGAGGAGCTTACAGTTTAGTGGAAGAAACAAAACAGGCAGTTAGGAATTCACAAATAAGTAGGCAGTTATACCGGCAATTGATGACACAGAACATAGGGAACATCAAGGAGACCTAGCCTAGTCTAGCTCAGAGCGGAGGTCAAGCCAAAGCAGGCCAAGGAGGTGTCTACACAGGACTGCTGCTAGTGCATGAGTCACAGTCTGAGCAGGGTGAGGCAGTGACCATGAGGGAGAGGCAGCCAACCAGGGTGTCAGATTTTGAGCAGGATGAATAGGATGTGCATGAATGGGGGGTGGCCTGTAGCAAGTTGACAGACCTTGAATGGGTAAAGAGGGCATCTATTATAGTTAGATATAGAATGTCCCCTGAAGAGTTCATGTATTTATTAATGTTCAAGTTCATGTAATTAAGTCATGAAGGTTGTAATCTCATCAGGAGATAAATCCATTGTATTGGATTTACCACAACCTGGTGGTAATCTAGGCTGGTGGGGTGTGGCTGGAGAAGATGGGTCCCTAGGGGTGTGGCCTTAGGGATTGTGCTTTTGTCCTTGAATCCCCTTGCTTGCAGGTTTGCTCTCTCTTGCTTCCGGCCTCTATGCTGTGAGAGCAGAGACCTTGCACTCTCTCCCTTTCTCTCTCTCTGCTTCCTGCCAACATGCCCTGAGCTTTGCAGATGCTGGCCTCACATGGACTGAACCCAAAAATCTCCAGAAACTGTGAGCAAATAAATCTTCCTCTAAATTGTGAGGTCGGTTACTGTGGATTATAGCAGTGAAAATGTTGGCTGAGACAGCATCTGTCAGAGAAACAGCATGATGTAGGGTTTTAAAGCCCGAGTGGGGTAAAGAGGGCCTCCATGTGTGTATGTGCCTGTGGGAGAGGGTGTGGCCTGGGGTGTGGGTTCAGAATCCAAGCAAGGTGATGCAGTTATCCAGACAGAGGATGTCTTGGTACAACGTGCTGGTGCCAAAGTTGGTCAAGGAGATGATCTAATCAGAGGAAACATCAAAACATCTGAATTGTGAGGCATTTTACAGAATAACTGACCTGCAATCTTCCAAAGGGTCAAAGGGAACAAAGTCCAGGAAAGACCAAGAGAATTGTCCAGATTGAAGGAGACTGAAGGCACAAAGCACCGAAACACGGTATGTGGTTCTGAATTGGATCCTTTTACTTTAAAGAACATTATTGGGACACTGGGGAAACAATGAGGTTTGAGGATTAGACTGCTAAACTGAGTCAGTGTTAATTTTCCTGATTTCAATGCTTGTATTTGATCATATAGAAGCATGTCCTTGTTTGTAGGAAATGCAAACTAAAATACTTGGAGGTAATAGTACATCAGTTCAACAGTTTAGTCCTAAAAAGTATAGTGTACTTTTACCTTTCCGTAAGTTTGTAATTGTTTCAAAATTTTAATGTAGTTTTCAGAGACCTGCCAAAGACCTTCAAAATCAGATTTGTTAGAAGGAGGCCCAGGAAATTATTATGCAGACCCTTCAATTCCCCACCTGGAAGGCCTATATATATATCTCCATTCCTTCCTCAAAACACTTTACTGCCACCTGCTGGGAAATGATCATAATAAATTTACAGTTGACTCCAATTATAGAAAGTCTTCTAGAATTCTGCAATACATGCTCTGTACAACCAACTGTATGTGTCAGCCCACCGCTATGCACACTGAAATAACTGCCTTTTCTCTTTGTCAAAATAAATAGGGGGACTTCCTGTTTATTTTGCATTCCTGTTTATACCTGCATCTAAGATAGACTAACAGCAACTCTGTTTATCTCCCAACTTGAAACAACCACAACAAAAACACAAAATATATAATGCAATGGTTTTCAAGACACTGATATAAGTCAACGAAGGACAGCGATCTCTGAAAAACAAGTAACAAGGTGAGCCCTACAACAGTCCCAGCTCATTTCCTTGACTGACTTTTTAGGCTGCAGCATGGGGAGGGGAAATTAAAGTAGAGCACAGAAACTCTAAGGATGAAGGAGAAAGAGCTAGAAGTCCAGGGAGATCTAGACAGCTAGAGTTGTCAAGAAAGTACCAGTGAGGACAGGGTTGTCCAGAGAGACAGCCTTAAGCGATTTGTAAAGGGTCTCCCTCAGGCATTCAGCAGGAGGCAGACCAGCACATGCAGGTGAGGAACTACCACGGGCAGAGAAAGACCTGCCTGAAAGGATTAGTGCCGGAACTCATGCTTAACCGGTGCAGAGTTTCTGTTTGGTGTAATGAAAACCTTTTAGAAGTAGATGGTGGTGATGGGTGTACCACATTATTAATATAATTAATATCACTGAGTTGTACACTCAAAAATGGTTAAAATGGTAAATTTTATGTTATGTATACACAAAATGAAATATTAAAAAAGGGCTGGGGATGTTGCTCAGTAGTAGAGCTCCCCTGGGTCTAATCCCCAGTACCACACAAAAACAAACAAAAATTACTGAATAAGAGATAATTGACTGTTTAAACAAAAATAATAACAATGTATTATAGGGGTTATCATATATATAAGTTAAAAACATAAAAACAATAACAAAGGCTGAGGGGAAGAAATAGTGTACTAATATAAGGTTCTTATATGTATAGTTCTTATACAATATATAGTATACTAATATAAGGTTCTTATTTTTTTGCGGTACTGGGGATTGAACCCAGGGGCATACACCCCCAGCCCTATTTTTTATTTTTCATTTTTAAACAGGGTCTCACTAAGTTGCGGAGGCCTCACTAAGTAGCCGAGGCTGGCTGTGAACCCAGATCCTCCGGTCTCAGCCTCCCAAGTACTAGGATTACAAGCGTGCGCCACCACGCCCGGCTATAAGGTTCTTATTCTGTATCACTTGGCTATTAGACCACTTGTGAAAAGATAAAAATGTGTTAAAAGAAAACCCGAGACTAGCTAAATTTAACAAAGTTTACTTGAACATTCAAGACAAAGGTTCTAGAACCTGGCAGAGCTCCGGACTAAAGATGGTTCAGAATGGCCTGCCATACCACTTGTGCAGCTTGTGTTTATGGCCAGAGAAAAGGAAGTAACATACAGAAGTACCTGATTGGTTGCAATTGGCATTTGCCTTACATGGGTGGGCACAGTGCAATGATGCATTTACCTTATATGGACATGGCCTGATCGTTTGGCAGTGTGATTGGCTGGAGCTCACTGCTGTGATAGGCAGGCTCAGTTACTTGGGTTACAATTTGTTTACGTATCAAGCCAGGTATAGAGCCTGCTTTGAGCCAAACTATCATCCAAGTACAGAGACAAGTTTAGGCCAATTTATTTCAGTTTAACTGGTGAATACAATCACTAAAATAATAAAACAAAGAGTTAAAGCTACTGAGTTTATAAATGAGAGAACACAGAATCATAAAAATAATCCAAATTAGTTCAATTCATCTAAATTAATCCAATTAGTTCAAAGGAAGACAGGAAAAAGGGAACAAAGAACAAATCAAACAAATAGAAAACAAATACCAAGATGGAGTTAAAGCTAGTCTTTCCATATAAGATTAAATAAGTCCAAATAGTAGCCCAATTAAAAGACAGAGATTGTCAGATTGGAAAAAAAAAAAGCAAGACTCAAAGTTGCCTGCAAGGAATGCAATTTAAATATACAGACACAAGTAAGCTAAAAGTGAAAGTTTTGATATGGATATACCATGCCAATGCTAGTCAAAGGGAAGCTGGAGTGGTTGAGGATTTGGCTGTGGGCCGCGACCCTGCATTTAAATTTTCAGGCCTGGTCATCAGACGTCATTACAAAGGCTTGGCCCAGAAGGCCTCACCACTGGATAATCTTCCTGGACTCCCAGAGAAAGGTGCCCTTCCCATTCCAGCCTCCTGCACAGCCAGTACATTAGTCTCTGGAGGGGTTTGTAGTCAAGGACTCAGCTCCCCCTCCTCCTGCCCCTGCTCCTCCTCATATCCACACTCCTAGCCCAGACTCCTACACTGAGAGAGCCTTTCTCAGGTGCCTCTACTGAGACCACCTTTCAAGGGGCCTTGAAGACACTTTTCTCCATTCTAATTCAGTATTCAGTATTTTTCCATTTCTAGACCTCTCCTCCTTTATCTTCCCACCCTCCCTTCACTCTATACCAAAGAATCCATAAAAAGCAGATATAGAAAATTAGCAAGAACCTTCTGTTTGGCACTCTCTCCCTCAGGGGGGAGACAGTCCCCTACCTATACTAATACATGGGGGGGGGGAAATGAGATGCTGGGGGAGCTGGTACTTTTTCCTCTTTTCCTTCTTGCTTACACCGCGATAGTAAGTGAAAAAAGTCTTAATTTGTACTTTGACTTTGGCCAGTTTTCTTAATTGACAACCTCCACACTTGACCTAATTGACATTTATGCAACACCACCCAACAGTAGAATGCATTATTTTCAAGTACACATGGATCATTTACAAAGACAGACTACATTCTGAGCCATGAAACAATTCTCAATATAAGTAAAAAGATTCATTCAAGTTATGCAGATGTGTTCTTTGACCACACAGGAATCACATTAGAAACCAATAACAGAGAGATATCTGGAAAATACCCAAATATTGGAAACTAAATTACATGCTTCTAAATAACCCATAGGTCAAGGAAGAAATCCAAAGGGAAATTAGAAAGTATTTTAAACTGAATAGAAATGAATATGCAACACATGAGATTTTGCAAGATGCCACTAACATAGTACTTTGGGGAAATTTTATAGCACTAAATGCCTACATTACAAAAGAAGAAAGAACTCAGAGCAATTACCTCAGCATCCATCTTAAGAAATTAATTTTTTAAAAATGCAAATTAAGCCCAAAGTAAACAGATAACAGGAAATAATAAAGATCAGAACAGAAATCAATGACATAGAAAACAGAAAAACAATAGAGAAAATTAACAAAAACAAAGTTGGTTCATCGGCCATAAAAACAAAATTTATAAACTGTCATGCCATGCACAAGGGGTGGAAAAGAATTTCCAAGACAAGAGTAAAACTATAGACAGGTTTATTTAAGGGAAGACAGAAATACACATTCAAAAAAATCAATGTGGGCCATCTCATGAGAGAAAGGAGAGACAGCAGAAAGAGGCAAGAAGCAGAGAGAGGCGGGCAACTCTGCGGAGTGGGGGTGGAAGGGTCTTCTTTTATAGGGAACTTTGTAAATGATGAGCAAACGGAGTGGGCAAATGGTGTAAATGGTAGACATGTGAGGGGGTGATTCCTTTGGCTGTGCATCATCATCGACACTCCAGGTGTGTGGGGCTTCTCAAACCACTCCAAGACTGAAAGCTACTCTCTGATGGGAGGACTATAGCTGGTGCTACCTCCCAGGGATTCCTGTCCAGGGGAGCCAACATGGCTTCGTAGAGTGGCCCAAGCCGAGCAGGGCTGTGGCAGGGAAGGTATGATTATAGAGTTTTTAGATTTAAAGCCACAATCTCTTTTCTCTTTCTCCTATTTGCCTCCTTTTCTTAAAATCTTATTTCCCCTTTCCTTTTGATAACTGGCAATTATCCCTTCTCCCCTTTTTCCACACCTAGGCAAGGCACCACATAAATCTTTAGCTAATCAGAAAAAGATGACACAAATTATCAATATTAGGAATGAGAGTCAAAAAATCAACAAAACCAAAAGCTGGTTCCTTGAAAAAATAAACAAGATAGATAAACCATTAGCCAACCTAACCAAAAGAGAAGATAGAATCAACCCAAATAACTAAAATAAGAGATGAAAAAGGTGATATTACCACCGACCACACGGAAATTCAGAAGATTATCAGAAACTACTTTGAAAAACTATACTCCAACAAAATGGAAAACCTAGAAGAAATGGACAAATTTCTAGACACGTACAACCTTCCTAAGTTGAATCAAGAAGACATAGAAAATTTAAACTAACCAATAGCAATCAAAGAGATTGAAGCAGCAATAAAGAGCCTACCATCAAAGAAAAGCCCAGGACCAGATGGTTTCCCAGGTGAATTTTATAAAACCTTTATAGAAGAACTAATCCCAATACTCCTCAAACTATTCCGTGAAATAGAAAGAAACAAGACCCTCCCAAATACATTCTATGAAGCCAACATCACATTAATACCAAAACCAAATACAGCTCAAGAAAAGAAAACTACAGGCCTATATTGTCGATGAACTTAGACGCAAAACTTCTAAACAAAATACTAGCAACACGCATTCAAAACCACATCACAAAAATCATACACCATGACCAAGTTGGGTTCATCCCAGGGATGCAAGGCTGGTTCAACATACGAAAAATAATCCATAACATAAACAAAATTAAAGACAAAAATCACACGATCATTTCAATAGTCGCTGAAAAAGCATTTGACAAATTCCAACACCCATTCATGATAAAAACACTGCAGACAATCAGAATAGAAGGAACATACCTCAACATCATAAAGGCAATATACAATAGGCCCACAGCCAACATCATACTGAATGGGGAAAAACTTCGAAAGTTCCCCTTAAAAACAGGAACAAGACAAGGATGTCCACTATTACCACTTCTTTTCAATACAGTACTAGAGACTCTAGCCAGAGCAATATGGCAAGAGAAGAAAATCAAAGGAGTACAAATAGGAAAAGAAGAAACGAAAATATCACTTTTTGCAGATAGCATGATATTATACTTAGAAAACCCAACAAAGTCAACCAAAGGCTTATAGAACTGATCACAAATTCAGCAAAGTGGAGCTGGGCGTGGTGGCGTACGCTTGTAATCCCAGTACTTTGGGAGGCGGAGACCGGAGGATCCAGGTTCGCGGCCAGCCTCAGTGCTCGCTCGCTCTCTCTCTCTCTCTCTTTCCCTGTCTCTCTCTCTCTCTCTACTTAGTGAGGCCCTCCGCAACTTCATGAGACCCAGTTTCAAAATAAAGTATAAAAAAATAGGGCTGGGGGTATAGTGAAGAGGTAAAACGCCCCTGGGTTCAATCCCCGGTACCGCAAAAAAAAAAAAAAATTCAGCAAAGTGTCTGGATACAAAATCAATCTTAAAAAATCAGAAGCTTTTCTATATGCTAAACATAAATCCATTGAAAAAGAAATCCAGAAAACATTTCCGCTCATGATATCCCCCCAAACAATAAAATACTTAGGAATAAACCTAATCAAGGAGGTAAAAGACCTCTACAAGGAAAATTATAAAACACTGAAAAAAGAAATTGAAGAAGATCTTGGAAGATGGAAAGATCTCCCATGCTTTTGGATAGGCAGAATAAATATCATCAAAATGGACATCCTTCCAAAAGTGATCTACAGATTCAATACAATGCCCATTAAATTTATCAAGGTCATTCTTCACAGACATAGAAAAACTAGTCCTTAAATTCATCTGGAACAACAAAAAACCCAGAATAACCAAAGAATTTCTCAGCAACAAGAACCACGCAGGAGGCATCACAATACCTGACTTCAAACTATACTACAGAGCCATAGTAATAAAAACAGCATGATACTGACACAAAAGCAGACACAAAGACCAATGGAGAATAGAAGACTCAGCAACAAATCCACACACTTACATAAAATTGATTTTTGACAAAGAAGCCAAAAACATATACTGGAAAAAAGATAGTCTCTTCAACAAATGGTGTTGGCACAACTGGTTAACCACATGCAAAAAAAAAAAAAGGAAATAAACCCCACTTTCTCACCCTGTACAAGAGTCAATTCAAAATGGATCAAAGACCTGGAAATTAGACCAGAGACCTTGCAGCTACTTGAAGAGGGCATAGGTCCAACTCTTCAACATCTAGGCACAGGCGAAAACTTCCTCAACAAGACCCCAAAGGCACAAGAATTTAAAAAGAGGATTAATACATGGGATTGCATTAAACTGAAGAGCTTCTGCACAGCAAAGGAAACTATCAAGAACCTCAACAAAGAGCCAACAGAATGGGAGAAGATTTTTGCCAGCTACTCCTCTGATAGAGGACTAAAATCTAGAATATACAGAGAACTCAAAAAACTCACTGCTAAAAAAAACCAAACAACCCAATCAAAAAATGGGCAAGTGAACTAAATAGACACTTCACAAAAGAAGAAATACAAATAGCCAATAAATGTATGAAAAAATGTTCAACATCATTAGAAGTCAGAGAGATGCAAATCAAAACTACCCTGAAATTTTACCTAACTCCAATTAGAATGGCAATCATTAAAAACACAAACAATAACAAATGCTGGTGAGGATGTGGAGAAGTAGGAACTCTAATACACTGTTGGTGGGATTGCAAATTAGTGCAACCACTTTGGAAAACAGTGTGGAGAATCCTCAGAAGATGGAATGAACCTACCATTTGACCAAGCTATACCACTTCTAGTTATGTACCCAAAAGAATGGAAACCATACTATCAGACTAATGCATGCGTATCTATGTTTATAGCTGCAGAATTCACAAACTATGTCCATCAAGCCAAGATGTCCATCAACAGATGAATAGATTACAAAACTATGCGATATACACACAATGGAATTTTACGCAGCCATAAAGAACAGAATTATGTCATTTTCAGGGAAATGGATGGAATTAAAGAACATTATGCTAAGTGAGATTAGTCAGTCACAAAAATGAAAAGTCAGATGCTCTCCCTGATATGTGGAAGCTAGGGAGAATAAGGCATAGGAGGGACTCCAGACAAAGATGGAGAAAACCTTAGATGAGTAAAGAAGGCGACCTGAGGGAGATGGGAGTGGGGAAGAGGGAAACACCCTAATGCACAGGATGTACATACACAAACTTATCAAAGTCAACTACTATGCTGAG
>PVJS01057125.1:0-12150 GCA_004027185.1 Glis glis | reverse complement strand
CCGGGTCTCACGAAGTTGCAGAGGGCCTCACTAAGGAGACAGAGAGAGAGAGAGAGAGAGAGAGAGCGAGAGTTGAGGCTGGCCACGAACCCGGATCCTCCGGTCTCCGCCTCCCAAAGTACTGGGATTACAAGTGTGCGCCACCACGCCCGGCCTCTTTTTTTATTTTTCTCTAGTCAAACTTCCCAACCTTTTCCTAATATCGCCTCTAGATTTTGATTAATAGGAACTCTGTATCGGGTGAAAGAGGAATTTACCCACTGAATTCTAGTTTTCTTTCTAGTAATTATTTTCTTAGAGTACTGGCATGGGTTTCTTTTTACATTTAAGCCTCATCCATTTGGAGTTTATCCTATCATTTGCATTTCACAGATACAGTTTGGTTCACTCTTTTATTTTTATCCTTTTTTAATCACTTACTTCAGATGTCTCCTTGATACAGCATATAGTTGGGTCTTGCTTCTGAAGGAAAACTGAATATCTTTTCTTTAAATAGGTGAGGTAAGTCCATTTGCATTTATCAATACGACTGAGATGACTGGTTTTAATTCTATTTTTATAATCATAGGCATTTAATTATAATTTTTCCAGGAAAGTATGTATTTATGCTACTTATTTTTAAATTTTGGTATATAGAAATATTTGTGATTTTATCATAATAATTACCTTCTCAGTTAAACTTTGATCAATGTGTTGGTCCCCTGTCTATTTCTTCTTTTACTATTTTATTTTTCAGTTTTCAATTACTAACTACAGATTAAAGATCAGTGTGCTTATTCTACTTTCTTCCTTGCATTTTTTCTATTTTAAGGTGTTATTTTGTGTTTTTTAGAACGTACAATTACATGTTAGTAGCCTACCCTCATGTCCTTCTCTGTTTCAGACATAGATCTACAATTACATGTATTAAAATACTCACCAAGCCTGACTTTTGTTGAAGCTTTCTTAGTTATATATAAATTGAGTGAATATTCTCCTTCAATAGATTCCTCAAAAAGGGATCATGGGTACAAAAATCCCTAAGTCCTGTGTATGTGAAACTTCTTTACATTGCCTTCATACTTGAACAGTTTGGCTGGATTTAATCCTTGGTTCACATACTCTCTCATTGAATCTTTATAAAATCTGTTCATTTGTTATCTTGCCTTTTATGTTGCTTTTTAGACATCAAATGTCAATGAAATTCTTTTTAGTTTTGTAATTTATGTGATTTTTTGCTCTTTATTTTTGAAGTCTAATTGTTTTACCAAAATATGTTTTGGAGTCATTCATTCTATGTTAATTTTCCCAGGAACCTACTAGACCCTTTAACAAGTACATTCAAGTCTTATTTATCTGGAAAATTTATGTGGATTACAGTTTTAAATATTAGTTGTATTTTATTGTTTTCCATCTCTTCCAGGTACTCTAATCATACAAGTGTCATTCTTTCTTATTCTTTTTACTTTCATCCAAATCCTCTTGGTTGTTCTGTCTTTCTTCAGTTCCCTTGCTAAATTTTCATTTTAGAATGCATTTTGTATTTTAGTGTTTATTTGTAAGATTATTTTTCTCTTTTCTACTATTTCTTTTCTGAGTCCCACCAGCTCTATTTCATTATGTTCTTTGTCAATTTCTGGAATTAGTGTTTAAAGTTCTTACTCAGGATGGTCTTTCAAAACCAAAATGCTTGTTAGAATATATTTTACCTTGACCTGCTACATTCTGCTGTGTTTTTATGTTTGTTTGTTTGTTTATTTGATTTTTTGTTTTATGAAGAAAGGAAAGGCAGGCGACTGACTTTCATCAGTTGCAGTGTTTTAAATCTCAATGTCAAACTTTTGTATAATATCTCGGTATAGTTTCATTGAGGGTTTTTGTTTTTACTTCTGTAATTTGGAATCATTAAGATTCTCAGTTCAATGCAAAGCTCTTCTGTTAGTGTTGCAAAGTCCAGATTCATCCCTGGCTTTTACTTTTTGGTAGGACAGGGGACTGTGCACTATGTCTGATATTTTCCCCCCTTGTCTTACATGGCCTTGAATTTTATCTTTTGTTTCTTTTTCCTTTTACACTTAGAACTTCCATTTATTTTAAAAATTTTAGTAGCCCCTGCTTTCAGGTTATACTTAAGGCATTGATTTTGTAGTGCTTTTGTTGTTGTTGTTATAGACATAGGCAACTACCATTATCTTAGACTACCAAGGTTCATAAATCAAAAATTTAAAGCATGATTTATTATCTGAAATCTATGTTATCTTGGGAAGGATATTGACAGAAGATCAATGAAAAACATATAGAAACAAAACATACATTAGGGAAAATAAGGTTTGTAATCATTCTTCATTCTTAGCCTAATACTGTGAATAATGATCTGCTGACCATGATCTGATATATTTAAGATTAACGTGGTTGTTGGATGTGTATGCTATGCAAATGTACAGGGCTGTATACTAGGAAGGTCCCATATTTGGCTAAATATTCTACTATTCCTCTTAAAATTCTTAAATTTTAAACCACAGGCCCCTGGGTTTTGTTTTGCATGTTATCCAAATTATGTTGCAGGTCATGAGTCCTTGTGAAGGTACGAATATATTCTGGTAGGAGCTTCCATATCTATATGATTCATCACCTCAAAATAACTGATATCCTCCATCATTCTTACTTGTCATTCATTCCTCCTTTTTCAAGGAAAGTGTATTAAGTTATTAATACCATTATCTCATCATTTTTAAGAAATGTTCATTTGTTGAATATTTCATTACTTGCCCCCTCTTTAATTTCCTCAAATATGAGAAAAGATATAGGGAACCATATATTTACAACTTTGCGAGTAGAGAAATTTCATTTTGAATTGTTAACTTACCAAGCTAAAACCTTGTTTGCTTACATCAGACATCTCAAAAATGTTTGTATTTCATCTCTACAACTTTAGTATTTAAATTCTTAGAATATAACTTTTGTTTTTGAAACTTCATTTTCAAGTTCAAAAATAAACTATTAATTGCTCAAATCAGCACACTTTTCCTAGTTTTCACATTCTCCTTGACAATACCTCCATTATTAATCATGCTGTTTTCCTATTTGAAATTTTCTTCTTAACATCTTTTCATGATATAATACTTATATTTTCCCTTCAGTCTCTGTGTGTGTGTGTGTGTGTGTGTGTGTGTGTGTGTGTGTGTGTAAAAATGGTACATACATTGACCAGTCCACAATAAAATGAAAAAATGAGGGGAATTAAAAGAAGGATATAGGATTAAATCAATGGCATGCTGACCCAAGAAATTCTCAAGACCCAGCAACAGAAATTTGGGGCCATTTCTCCAGATTTTTGCTACTGATATGATTCTTCAACTGATCCAGTGACTCCAGGAATTCTGAAAGATTTAAATTTTTCAGAATATCTGATTGAGGTTTTGCCTCAATCATTCTTTAGTCTGTACATGACTAGAAATAGAGCCATGGACCTAGTGTCTGGAAAAACCCCATTGGGAATCTATTGTAAGTATTTACTGTAAGTGTCTGCTGCACTTCTACAATGAAGTAAATATTTCTGGATTTAGAGTGTTATAGAGTATAAAGCAGACAATGAATACTTAGCCAGTATACCTACTCAGAGAAGGGTGACTGAATTGAAGTAGAATCTGCAAAACCATATCTCAGATATGACAAGGGTTTCAGGGAAGAAAATATATCTTAATAGTTTTTGAATATTTTAAAGTTATTATGAGTTTGGAAAACTCTAATTTTCATAGCTTCAGGAAACAGAAATGAATATAGCAATGTAAAATATGTGGGATCATATATCACAAACTCAAGGGAAGAAAGCACATTTTAAACATTACCAAGTTTATCATTAATAATATTATGAGAACTTAGGCATTTCACAAATATTGTGAGCAAACTCCAATTTTTCTGCACTAGAGATGTTCAAAATGAAGATTAGCAATCATCTATGAGACTATTCTGGAGAAACACATCGATTCTCTGAAAATCTATATTTAACAATTGTCTAAAAGTATCATTATATAATGTTGACATTGGAATGGGTCTTATACAGTCTGATCTAGTTGTATAATTCTGTAGTAAACCACTGTTACTTTTGAGGTTATGGAGCTACAAGTTTGGTTAGCACCAGAACCAGAGCCAAAACAATATGTAGGAATGTTCCATAAACCTTCCATGCAGTTACAACATTTGTAATGAGCAGAGGAACATAATAGGTCACAAGCAAGAACACTGGTTAATCTTAGTCCTTAATGTCAAAAGTTATTTTGACAGGTTCCAGCTATTCAGTTTGCCAGAGCACAGAGTTCTTATATGAGCAAATAGCCTAAGCTGGCACTTTTCAATCCAGGATAATAAAAAAATGTTTACATAGTTTTTAAAATATAAAAGTAACATAAACCAATGCCAAAAAAAGTAACAAAAAAGAAACAGAGGGGAAAAATCACCAACAGTCCCCACTCAAATACAATTCATTTTGGTACTCTGACTTAATTCCTACATTTATTGCTCATATGTACATTTTTACATGGCTACATGCATACACACTCACACACACAACATATATAGAAATGTGCAGCTTTATTTTTTTACTGTTGTCCTAGATACTATCACACTTTCTTAAATAGTTCTGTACTTAAAAGTTATCAAAGTACAAATTTTAAAAAATAAGGTCTTAATGAAGTGCTTTTAAAGGAAGTCATGCAATACAATAGCATTCTTTTTCATATTCATACAGTGCTCAGATATATCTCGATCTCTCTATTAAACTTGATAATGTACTCTAACCACTTGGGATGAAAGGCTATATCTTTCCTCTACAATTGTTTTCATCTGTAATAATTTGAGACACATCAAATTTGACTCTGGATGTTTACCAATATTTTTACCAACTTTTTCATGGTAAGTAATTTTTCTCCTTTCCATAATGATACATATGTTGCATTAATTTTTCCCAAATAAATACTGCATATAAATGCAAAATATCTCATTTCAATATGAATGTGCAATTTAAGGCCCACATAAGATGCTTGCATTTTCCTGTATGGAAAAACCAAACTTTTTATTCCCTCAGGTGAGCCTTCAATTTACTAGGACATTATTTTTTAAAATTAATTCTTGGTGATAATTGAGCAAAAAAAATGTGAGGAATTCTCATCACGATGAAAATGGGCACATAGCCTAACAAAGAGGTACAGAAATTCAAAACAACAGAAAGAGAATTTATGGTAATGATAGAAAAAGGGAGACAAAGACATAGAGGAATATTATTAAATTTAATAATGTTCATATGCATATTAGAGTTCTAAAAGTAACTGTGTACAAAAATATTCAATCCTTCATATTGAGTCACGTCTCTGAGTAAATGATAAAATTTATAAGATTTCTCTCTGTTATTCAAATCTGATCTTTACTCAACCACTGTCAGAGATTATAAAAAATGATAATGCATGCTATAGTTTGGATATAGTTTAGATTTTAAGTGTCCCCCAAGGTCCGTGTGTTAAAGGCTTAGTCCCCAGAGTGATACTCTTAGTAAGTGGTAAAGCCTATAGGTAGTAGGCCTCATAAGGAATCTTTGGGGATGTGGCCTTGAAAGCTACTGTGAGATCTTGGTCCTTCCTTCTTCATTTCTTTCACTTCCTAGCCATGAGGTGAACAGTTTTGTTCTACTAAACACTCTTGCAATGATTTGTCAACTACAGACCCAAAGCAACAGGGTCAAATGATCATGGACTGGAACTTCTAAAAACATGAGCCAACCTACCTAAATTGAACCAAGAAGATAAAGAAAACCTAAAAAGACCAACGGCAAGCAAAGATAAAAAGCCTTCCATCAAAGAAAAACCCAGGTCCTGACAGATGCCCATCTGAATTCTACAAAACCTGTAGAGAAGAAATAAACCCAATGCTTCACAAGTTATTCCATGAAATAGAAAGAAATGGAATCCTTCCAAACTCCTTCTATGAGACCAATATCACCTTAATACCAAAACTGAATAAAGATCCCTCAGGAAAAGAAAATTACAGACCAATATCATTGATGAACATAGACGCAAAAATTCTAAACAAAATACTAGCGATGCGCATTCAAAATCACATCAAGAAAATTATACATCATGACCAAGTTGGTTTCATCCCAGGAATGCAAAGCTGGTTCAACATATCCAAATCAATCCATGTTATTCACCACATACATAGAACTAAGGACAAAAATCACATGATCATCTCAATAGATGCTGAAAAAGTGTTTGGCAAAATCCAACACCCATTCATGTTAAAAACACTACAGAAAATCGGAATAAAAGGAACTTACCTCAACATCATTAAGGCAATATACAATAAATCCAAAGCCAACATCGTATTGAACAGGGAAGAACTGCTGGAATTCCCTTTAAAATCAGGAACAAGACAAGGATGCTCACTATCACCACTCCTTTTCAATATAGTCCTCGGGACTCTTGCCAGAGCAATAAGACAATCAAAGGAATTCAAATAGGAAAAGAAGTTAAATGATCTCTATTTGCAGATGACATGATCCTATATTTAGAAGACCCAAAAAGCCCAACCAAAAGGCTACTAGAGCTGATTAACAAATTCAGCAAAGTAGCAGGATACAAAATCAATCTAAAAAAATCAGTAGTTTTTCTACATGCCAACCATGAATCCACTGAGAAATACAGAAACAATTCTATTCACAAAACCTCAATACCAATAAAATATCTAGGAATAAATCTAACCAAGGAGGTAACAGATCTCTACGATGAAAATTATAAAACGTTAAAGAAAGAAAATGAAGATCTTAGAAGATGGAAAGATCTCCCTTGCTCTTAGATAGGCAGAATAAATATTATCAAAATGGCCATTCTACCAAAAGTTATCTACAGAATCAATGCAATTCCTATCAAAATACCAATGTCATTTTTCACAGACCTATAAAAAATCAGTCATAAATTTCATATGGAGAAACAAAAGACCCAGAATAGCCAATGCAATTCTCAGCAATAAGAACCATGCAGGAGGCATCACAATTCCTGATTTCAAATTATACTATAGAGATATGATAATAAAAACAGCATAGTATTGGCACAAAAACAGACACATAGACCAATGGAACAGAATAGAAGATACAGAAACTACACTTATAGCCAATTGATTTTTGACAAAGGTGTCAAACATATAAGTTGGAGAAAAGACAGCCTTTTCAACAAATGGTGTTTGGAAAACTGGTTATCCAGTTGTAAAAAAATGGAACTAAATCCTTACCTATCACTTTGCACAGGAAATTAGACCAGATACTTTGAAGCTACTAGAGGATGGTATAGGTACAATACTCCAACATTTCGGCGCAGGTAGAAACTTCCTCAATAAGACTCCCATAGCTCAGGTAATTAAAACAAGAATTAATAAATGGGATGGCATTAAACTAAAAAGTTTCTGCTAGTCAAAGGAAACCATCAAGAGTCTAAAGAGAAAGCCTATAGAATGGGAGAAAATCTTTTCCAGTTATCCCTCTGATAGAGGAATAATATCTAGAATATACAAAGAACTGAAAAGACTTTACACTAATAAAACAAATAACCCAATCAAGAAATGGGCAATTGAACTAAATAGACACTTCACAAAAGAAGAGAGACAAATGGCCAATAAATACATGAAAAAATGTTCAACATCATTAGCAATCAGGGAGATGCAAATCAAAACTACACTGAGATTCCATCTAACCCCAATCAGAATGGCAATCATCAAGAAGTGAAAAAAACAATAAATGCTGACTAGGATGTGGGAAAATTGGAACACTTCTTCACTGTTGGTGGAATTGCAAATTAGTTCAGCTGCTATGGAGATCAGTGTGGAGATTCCTCAGAAAACTGGGAATGGATCCACCATATGATCTGGCTATACCATTCCTGGGTATCTTTCCAAAGGGACTGAAATCAGATAACTACAGTAATATATGTATATCCACGTTCATAGCAGCACAATTTACAATAGCCAAATTATGAAACCAACCTAGGTGTCCATCAATAGATGAACAGATTACAAAATTTGGGATATCCACACAATGCAATTCTACTCAGCAATAAAGAAGAACAAAATGATGTCATTTTCAGGAAAATGAAAAGACCTGGAGAAAATTATGTTAAGTGAGATTAGTCAGTACAGAAAGTAAAGGGTCATATGTTTTCTCTAATATGTGGAAGCTAGGGAATAATTGGTATACCAGAGAGACTCCAAATTATGGAGGAGAAACTTCAGTGGAGCCTGGAAGGTGGTCTAGAGGAAGGGGAGGGGGAAGAGTGAGGATCAATGAAGGAATTAGTACCATTGGCTTTATGTACATATGTGAGAATAGCAATGTCAATCTCAGTACCCTGTATGGGGAAGGGAGGGTGGGGAGGGAGCTGAAGAAGCCCACCAAGTGCTGTGTACATGTATGTCACTATCAACATGATTTATATTATGATGTGAGACTATAATGGACCAATAAAAGTATATTAAAAAATAAAAATAAAAACATGAGCCAATATAAACCTTTTGTCTTTATAAGTTAATTACCTCAGGTATTTGTTATCATTATAACTAACATAATACATAAATATTTTAGTTTATCTTAAATATATCACCATCCATTCACCAACCATTTGATGTAAGAAGTATTTTTTTTTTTTTTGCGGTACAGGGGATTGAACGCAGGGGCATTCTACCTCCGCGCTACGCCCCCAGCCCTATTTTTTGTACTTTATTTTGAAACCGGGTCTCACGAAGTTGTGCAGGGCCTCACTAAGGAGAGAGAGAGAGAGAGAAAGAGAGAGAGACAGGGAGAGAGAGAGTGAGAGAGCTGAGGCTGGCCGCGAACCCGGATCCTCCGGTCTCCGCCTCCCAAAGTACTGGGATTACAAGCGTGCGCCACCACGCCCGGCCAGAAGTATTTTTTAAAAATATGTCTATAAATTTAACTATATATATATTACTTATAATTCTAGTCTTTGTTTCTTTGAAGTAGAATCAGAACTTAAAAGACTTTTCTGAAGATCTATGAATACAAAATTCTTCTAGATCTTTTATTTAATTTGTTGTTATTTTCTTAGTTATGAATAAGATGTTGGATATTTTTCTTTGACGACTAGATATTGGGTCTAAAGTCTTCAACTTCTACTTAGACCTGACTTTTTTATATTATGTTTTATTACCTTTGTAATGTGAAATTATATTTCATAACTACAATTTTGTTTACAACTACTATAAGCAAATTTGAGAGCAAATTTAACTGACTCGTGTTAAGTATATGAGTCCCAGGGGGGAACAGAAGTGTACAGGTACACTAGAGAGTCACCTGCAGTAATAAATATTCATTATGCCTTGGAAGCAGTTAGTATTACTTGCAGAGAGGCTATGAGTCTGTTAGTCCAGCAATTATGCTCAGTAGAGATTGGGTAAGACAGTTTCTTCTCTATTTGGGAAAGGATAGTACATTAACATATAAATAAATACTAAGATTTGGATGTGGGTTTTGTGTATCTGTCAAAGTACATGTGTGGGGAATTTGGTCCTCAGTGTAGAACTGTTAAGAGGTAGTGAGATCTTTAGAAGGTGGATTCTAGTGGGAAGGCCTTAGATCATTGGGAATGCCCTCAGAAAGAATTAACATCGTTCCCAAGGAACCCCAGTTAGTCCCTGGTCTCCTTCTTTGGCTTCCTGTCTAGTAATTTTATTTTTCTTGAACATATGATTTCACCACTATAATGCTAATTGTCATGAGGCCCTCGTCAGAAACAAGCTGAAGGTAGTGTCATGCACTTGAACATCTACAATTGTTAGCTATATAAACCTATTTTATTCATAAAGAAAATAGCTTCAGATATTTTGTTGTAATACTAGAAAACAGTCTAAATATAATATGTAAAAATCACAGTGGAAATCACTACCAAACAAGGTATTGTCTATGTAAATATATTTGTATATGTTTATATAATATATATAATTTATTATATATAAATTTATAGTATATATTTATATATGATATCTAATAACTAAATTGAGAGTATATGGGAAATATGGAGTATAGAAAGAACTTTTTAAGGGTCAAGAGTGTTAGGAGGCATAAATTTTCTCCACTCCTAATTTTCCTCCTATTTAAAGATAAATAAAATTAGTAGAACACTCTTGACTCCCCTGGCTCTTTAGTCCTCCCATCCCAGGGAAATAGAATTTTTTTCTTATTGGATGTGGGTGAGGGAAGTAAAGAGCCCCTAGTATTCACCTGCTTGATCGAATTGCATTTTATCAGGTCCATCATCTCCAATTCTTTGCTGATATCTTTTCTCACTCCATTGCCAGTATAATCCTTCTAACTGATTCAGTTATTTCTTTAATAAAACATCCAAGATGTTTATAACTAGGGTGACCACATATTCTATTTTGTTCAGGAAAATCCCAGTTTACACAAGTTGTTCCAGTGTAATTATTTACAGCACCCTATCTTATTCTCAAGGTGCTTCATCTCAAAAATGATATTGTCAGCACATTTATGATCTACCTGTTACCCACGTTTCAGTCTCTTCTGTCTAACTTGCATGCTTATCTCCAACCAACATATCTACCAAGCAACTCCCCCAAAATACATGCTTATTGTCTTCTTTGTCCTTTATTAAAGCTGTTCCTTTTACATGGAATTGTTTTCCTCCCTTCCCTCACAGAGTAAAATCCTACTCCTTCTTCATGGCCCAGATCCGGATCCAAGATCACTGCTTTTGCCAAGTGTTCAATGACTCCTCTGTAGCCTCTGACTTGTACTTATTCTGTGTCTGTCACTGGAGCAAAATACTTGGAGGCTCTAGTGCACTGGTATATCTGATCAATGCATCCTATTTAATTTTTTGCTAAAATAGAGTATCCATCATTTTAAACAGTGTTAATTGGGTGGACATGGGAATGAAAGGGTCCTTCATTAACGGTTCAGAGCTGGGTACAAGATGCTCTATGGAAGGATTAGAGTTTAATGTTAAGCAGGTAACAGAACAGGCTCAGGTTAAACATGACGTCTGAGAACTCTCCCTGGTGAGTATATAACAGTGCTTGTTTAGATGGACAGTAAACAGTCAGACTCTAACAGTGGCCCGAGCTAGAGAACAGTGGATCCTTTTATAGACATTCTGAGACACTGTTATGCCAAGGTAGTGATTACATTGTAATCGTTGCTAACCTGTTTAGTGTTCTGTTGAGTCTTTTAATCATTTCAAGCATGCTGTCAAAAATTCTAGTATTCACAATTATGCTGTGATCACACACCCCGAAAAAATGGAATGGAAAGCTACTGGTATATTAATAAAGAATAGAGGCTTTTCAAATAAAAGAAGAAGACCTGGGTATGTACTCTGCTCTATCATAAGTGTGACCTTAGACAAAATATTTAAACGATATAAACCAAGATTTTTATTATTATTAAAAGGACAAAATTATCTATCCCATGGGGCTGATTTTGCAGATTAAATATAGGTTCATGCTTGTAAAGCACAAATAAAAGAGCTCAATAAATAGTACTCACCCCTACTTGGAAAATAGTTATGTATCTAGTAAGTTGTGTAGTGATGCATGAGAACTAATCATCTGCTATAACCTTCTGTCTGTGGGAAAAGTATGCAAAAGAAACGAAGACATTTGGAATGTAAGCCTCCTATAAACAGTGTTGCAGCCAGAGCACACTCTGGTCTGCAAGTCTCAGTTCTCCCTCTTTGGCTCAATCAGGCTGGGCTATGAGGAACTTAAGGGCTGCCTCCTGCTAGTGCACTCCCCTGGGGACAGTCTCCAATTAAATGTCTTTCCATGACTTTTCTCTCTCTCTCTTGCTCTCCTTCCTCTTCCTATGCCTCTTTGTATGCCTTTCTCCTCTGCTCTCTCTCTCGCTGACATTTTTCTTAAATACCTCCAGGTGTTTACCTGGCAAACACTTTCTGCAACAGTATTCCCAATCAAGATTTCCATACCTTTGGATTTACAATGGGATAGAAAATAATTTCCTGTGTTGTCCTCCACTCTGCTTGAAAACCAACTACACAACATTTTGAAGATTTTATTATCATGCTATTGCTAGGAATAGTGGTAGAAGGGAAAGAAGGAGGAAGAGGAGGAGGAGGAGGAGGAGGAGGAGGAGGAGGAGGA
>PVJS01057124.1:0-12150 GCA_004027185.1 Glis glis | reverse complement strand
CTTCAGGAGGCTGCCCGATTTGGTGGGGAGAGAGGGCGGAAGGCTGAGGGAGCCAGAGAGGGGAGGGACTGGGGGAAGGCTGCCTCGGAGAGGGGGAGGGGAGTCTATGGGGGTGGGGCAGGAGCATCTGGGAAGGGGGTACATGGAGGGGTGTCCTGGTCTGGGGGGTGTCCCAACCCGGGAAAACCCCACGGTAAGAGGGGTGGTTTTGAGGTAGGGGTTTAGGGAGAGGAAGCCAGGGCCATTTTCTACCTTTAACAAGGATCCTACTCTGAGGCTGACCCCCTCCCACCTAGCCCTAAAGTGACACTCACCTCCGCCCAGGCATCTGGCTCCTATTTCATTAGCTCCTGCAGTGACAGCTGCAGGACCAGGAAATGGAGTCTCTCACTCATTGTCCCCACCCTGGGCTCCCAGCCTCCACTCTCTCCCCAGAGAATGCCATGGTTCCTCCCTTCCCCAGGCCAGGACACTGGGCGCACTTCGGGTGGGGCAGCTGACAGGGCTGGGGCTTACCAGAGCCAACCAGAACTTGCAGAAATGGCTCGGAACCTTTCTTCATGGACTCCCCACCTTCAAAGGTGTCTGCTCTTTAAAACCAGTTTCCCTCACCTGCACCTGAGGACATCATCACCTTTGGAGCTCTCATCTGGGAGAGCTGAGAGGGAGAGGTTGGGTGGAGCTGGGCCCTGGAAGAGCCTGACAAGGCTGTCTTTCCCCCTTAGAGTCTGTGGCCTTGCCCCAGGAGGTGCTACCTGGTTGCCATGAGAGAGACCTTGGAGGCCCTCAGCTCCCTGGGTGAGATGGGGAACTGAAGGAACTTGGGAGGGGTCTTAGGGGGCATGTACCACTCATACAGGGGAGCCATTCCTAGGAGGCTGCACCTCTGAGCCCTGGGGGCCTACAGGGCAGCATTCTTTTAGGTTATACCAGGTATGTTTGAATGCCTGGAACACAGAGGTTGTGTTAGATTATGTGTGTACATGGGGACTCACAGAGCACTGGGGTTAAATCTATTTAAATATATTCTATTTCTTCCTTTTGTCCTTGACTCAACTCAAAGGAGGCCTGAGGTTGATACCTGGCCAGGCTGCTGGGGAGCTTGGGCTGACCCCCACGCATGCTGGTGGGAGGCCATGTCCTTCCTGAGCAGCCTGGGAAGGGCCCCACCTCTAATCACCAGTTCCCTACTGGATGGTTTACTTGGAACCATCCTCCTGCCTGTTACAGGATTCTCTGTGGGACAGCCGGAGATGGCCCCCCAAAGTGAGCCCAGGGACAGGTCCCATAATGCCCAGGGGCAGGTGTCCTCCAGGGAAGAAAGAACACTGGGCACATGCTCAGGTAAGTCAGGGGGACCATGGAGGGTGGCTCAGGGGGAGTATTCCTTCCTTCCATCACATTTTTATTGAGCACCTAAGGTGTGCTATTCTAGACATTTGAAATACCGCCATGACCAAAGAGTCCTACCTCCAAGGAGCTTTATCCTAGAGAGTGCAGAGAGCCAACCGGCAATAGATGTAAAAATAAGAAACTTATAAACTACATTAGAAGATGTAAGTGCTGTGGCCGTGTTGTAGAAGTCCATAGGATGGTGAGACTAGGCCTCACTGGGAAAGTCAGGTTGGAGCAAGATTTAGAAGAGATGAGGGGGGCGGCTAAGGGGATTCCCCTAGGAGAACTTTCAGGTAGGGGCATCCGGGATGGAGCCCTAGGGCAGGGGCTTGCCTGCCTCTTGACATCCTTAGCCTCACCAATGGCTTGCCTTGGAGTCTCAGGTAAGCCTCAGATGGGGCCCTTCCTTGCGTCCACTATGTCACATACACGTATTCCAGAAACTCCTCACAGTGTGGCTCCTGCAACCTGCACACCCTTAGCTGCCCTGCTTGAAGGAGCCTGAGGTCTCCCTGGGGCAGCTGTGAATTCGGCCCCCACAGGTACGATGTGGGATGGAGTCTTGGGCGCAGGGGCTGGGACTGGTATTTCAGGTGGCTCTGCTTCCTAGCACCAGTGTGGGTGCTTCATCCATCTGATGCTTCTGGAATCCTTAGCTGTCCTCTTCTCTCCCAGGGCATGAGGCTCCTGGCCCGGAAGAAGGCGCACAGACTGAACAGGCTGAGGCTCCCTGCAGAGGAGGCAGGGTGTGCACCCCACCGAAGGATGAGCCTGTGGGCTCCTGCTCCGGTGAGTCTTCCCGTTGATCCACTCTGTCCACCATGGCGTCAGGCAAAGGGAATAGGGTGGGCCCAGCAAGCTCAGGTTGGAGACAGCCACTCCAGGCCCTTCCAAGCAGTGACTTCAGGCCCTGCCCCTTTCTGCTGTGGAGCCCCAGCACCAGAAGGGAAATTTACATCTACAGACAGCAGTATGGAAGAGGCTGGTCGCCTAAGAGAAACACACCTCTCCTCAGACCCCCTCTGATGTCCCTCCTGGTCTCCCCCCATCTAAGCTCATGCTGTGGATCACCTGAATTACAACTGTCATGAAGAAACGGGAGTGTTGGTCAGCTTTTTCACTGTCTCTCCCCTGCATACTCCCTCCCCCAAACCTCTGACCTCGGTGGCACCAAGTGCTCAAAATCTGTTATAGTCAACTCATCTCTCCCATCCCAGGGTAATCATTCTGCAGTCCTACCCATCACTTCCTTCTACTACCACCGTCCTCATCACCTCTTGCCCAAGTGACATCACTCACTCCAGGAGGATTTATGTAGTGACTACATGCACAGGCGGTGTTGAGTGGGAAGAAATGGGCCCTAGAGCTATATAGACCTGGTGTGCACCCTTGCCGCACACTTACCCCCTGAGCACGCTTGGATGGCCTCCGCCCCTCCAGGAGCTGTCAGCTACTTCATCTGTAAACAGGGATAGTAGTAACTTCATGGTCATTGTGAAGGTTTGTGACAGTGTGTAGACGGTGCTTCGTCTATAGTTGGCCCTCCATAAATGGTGGCAATGCTCATTATTATTAGCCATAAGGATATATTTATTATTAGACACAAAAGTAGAATACAGGCATTTCTGCCAGGCACAGTGGAGCACACCTGTAATCCCAGTACTTTGGGAGGCTGAGAGAGAAGAGGATCTCAGGTTTGAGGCCAGCCTCAGCAACTTGATGAGACCCTGTTTCAAAATAAATAATAAAGGCCGGGCGTGGTGGCGCACGCTTGTAATCCCAGTACTTTGGGAGGCGGAGACCGGAGGATCCCGGTTCGCGGCCAGTCTCAGTGCTCGCTCTCTCTCTCTCTCTCTCTCTCTCTCTCTCCCTCTCTCCCTGTCTCTCTCTCTCCACTTAGTGAGGCCCTCTGCAACTTCGTGAGACCTGGTTTCAAAATAAAGTATAAAAAATAGGGCCGGGGGTGTAGCTCGGAGGTAGAATGCCCCTGGGTTCAATCCCCGGTACCGCAAAATAATAATAATAATAATAATAATAATAATAATAATAATAAAAAGGGCTGGGGTATAGTTTGAAGGTAGAATGATCCTGGATTCAATTCCTAGTACAAAAAAAAAAAAGAACATCTGCCCTCCAGAAGCTAAAATCTAGCTGAGATGACATTAACATGAACCAGGACAAAAAATTAAAAGAATACTATAAAAGTCACAAGTAAGTGTAAAAGTGTTAACATAAGTGCTACAGAAGTTTATGGTAAGAGATCCTTGTTTTGACTGGATCTGTTAGACATGTTGCTGTATCTGGAGAGAGGCATAGACTTCTGCTTAGAAACTGGGTGGGGTGCAGGATGGAAAGACATTCTAGGCTAAGAAAGGACTTTGAAGCAGGAAAAGTGACACAGCACTGGGGTTGGAGAAGAGCGGCGTGGTGGAAGTGAAGGGTTCGCACCTGAAACAAGAGTCAAAGTCAAAAGAAGAGTCAAAGTCGGTTTGAGTGGGCCTCAGATGCAGCTAGAACCTGCTTTATCCTGTAAATAATAGGGAACTATTGCTGATTCTAGACTAGAGGAGGGGCACAAAGACAATGCAAGTAAGATCACAGTATGGTAAACAGTTGTCAGGAACTGATGGATTGATTGATAGAAGAAACCAGAAGTGGATGTCCTTGTGGCTGTGTAATGTTATCAAGGCTCAGGCAGCGACAGACTTTTAGGGACAGACAGGAGGAACTCAGATCAATGGTTCTCAGGCAAGACTCACTCTGGGAGCTTTGCAGAAAGGGAACAGATTCCCAGGCCCTCCCTCTATAAATGCATTTTGTAAAAGTTCCCCAGAACTCAACCCTGCCCCTGGGCTGAGCCTCCCCCCACCCCCCAGGCTGACAGCATTCCCGAGATCGCTGGGTCCGGTAAACTCCAGCCTCCCGGCTGGCAGAGATCTCCCCTGGGGCTGAAGGGGAGTGGCAGCAGGGGGAGCATCTGAGAGAACCTGATGGTTCTAGGGTACCCCAGCACTCTGTGGCCAGAGAGGAGGTAGAGAGCAGGAGGAGCCACAGGGGGAGGGGTCAGGGTCCCCAGGCATCCTGTTGGGAGAAGGAGGTTGGGGTCCTAGTGGTATAATGTGTGTGTGTGGGGGGGGTCAGGTGAGCTCTGGCCAGGTGAGCACCAGCCAGGTTTCCAGACACCCAGGGGGAGCTGCTCACCTGGAGATGAGAGACTGGTTCCTGAAAGGAGCCAGCAGGACAGGGAGACCTGGGGTGGCCACGCCAGCCTGGGAGAAAGGGCCCAGGAGGGGAGGAGCAGGTGTTCACCAGCTCCCAGCCTGCAGAGAGCTGGAGGGGAGAGAAGAGTTTTGGATTTGGACATGTGGGAAGAGGAATCTTTGGGTAGAGAGGAGAGAGCAGAAGTCAGCGTGCAGGGCTCAGTAGGTGGTCCTACTGACAAATCAGCCTGGCGGAGCTCGGCCTTAACAGACCACTCCTCTTTTGACTATTCAGGGGACGAGTGGATGATTCGGAAGGTGAAGGTGGAGGATGAGGATCAGGAAGCTGGAGAGGTGGCCGAATGGCCCCAGCACCTCTCCTTGCTTCCCAGCCCCTTTCCCGCGCCTGACCTGGGGCATCTGGCCGCCGCATACAAACTGGAGCCGGGGGCCCCGGGTGCGTTAGGCGGGCTCGCGCTGTCGGGATGGGCCCCGATCGCCGACAAGCCCTATGGCTGCGGGGAGTGCGAGCGGCGCTTCCGGGACCAGCTGACGCTGCGGCTGCACCAGAGGCTGCACCGGGGCGAGGGCCCCTGCGCCTGCCCCGACTGCGGCCGCAGCTTCACACAGCGCGCCCACATGCTGCTGCACCAGCGCAGCCACCGCGGCGAGCGGCCTTTCCCGTGCTCCGAGTGCGACAAGCGCTTCAGCAAGAAGGCCCACCTGACCCGCCACCTGCGCACGCACACGGGCGAGCGGCCCTACCCGTGCGCCGAGTGCGGCAAGCGCTTCAGCCAGAAGATACACCTGGGCTCGCACCAGAAGACCCACACCGGCGAGCGGCCCTTCCCCTGCACCGAGTGCGAGAAGCGCTTCCGCAAGAAGACGCACCTGATCCGGCACCAGCGCATTCACACGGGCGAGAGGCCCTACCAGTGCGCGCAGTGCACGCGCAGCTTCACGCACAAGCAGCACCTGGTGCGACACCAGAGGGTGCACGAGGCGGCCTGTCGAGCGGCGCCCTCCCCCGACGCGCCCGCCTCGCCCCATTGCCCGGCCGCGTCCCCCGCCCCGTCCCCTCCGGGGCCGAAGCCTTTCTCCTGCTCCGACTGCGGCCTGAGCTTTGGCTGGAAAAAGAACCTCGCTTCGCACCAGCGTCTGCACCGCCCCGAGGCGCGCCCCTTTGGGTGCGATGAGTGCGCACTGGGCGCCACCGTGGACTCCGCCGCCACCGAGCCCTCGGCCTGCGCGCCCCGCGGGCCAGGCTGCGACCCAGGATCGGACTCGGCGGCGCCCCAGCGCACCCCCTCGGGGGAGCGGTCCTTCTTCTGCCCGGACTGTGGGCGCGGCTTCTCCCACGGACAGCACCTGGCACGCCACCGGCGCGTGCACACGGGCGAAAGGCCCTTCGCCTGCGCGCAGTGCGGTCGCCGCTTCGGCTCGCGGCCCAATCTGGTGGCCCACTCCAGGGCCCACAGCGGCGCCAGGCCCTTCGCCTGCGCGCAGTGCGGCCGCCGCTTCAGCCGCAAGTCGCACCTGGGCCGCCACCAGGCGGTGCACACGGGCAGTCGCCCCCACGCCTGCACCGTCTGCGCCCGCAGCTTCAGCTCCAAAACCAACCTGGTCCGGCACCAGGCGATCCACACGGGTTCCCGCCCCTTCTCCTGCCCGCAGTGTGGCAAGAGCTTCAGCCGCAAGACCCACCTGGTTCGGCACCAGCGCATCCACGGTGAGGCCGCGCACCCAGCCCCAGAGCCAGACCTCTCGGCTCCGGCCTGGCCCGCTCCCACCGAGGCGGCACCGCCCCCGCTCTTCTTCTGAGTCCTGTTTTTACCGCGATACTATTTCCCCTCGCAGATTCTAGAGACGCAGGCCTGGAGGAGACTACCGGGGTGGTGAGCGGAAGGCCTAGCCATTGCCCTTTCTTCAGTGTCTGGGAAGGAGTCCCTAAAGCATGCCTAGCTCCGACGTTGATAAAGAACCAGGAGAGAGAGCCTTTGCAGATGCCCCGCGGGAAAACAGACATTCCCTTGAGGGAGCTTCGCGGAGGGCAGACTGGGTGGGGAACCACTACCCAGAGAGAAAGGATGGTTCTCTGTGTATTTAATGACATTAAAGTTCCAATCTGAAGTTCTGGGCTGTTTACCTGAGCCCACTGTCCCACCTCCTGGCCTGTTAAATTTAACCTGCTGCTGTTGATTGGTTCTTCCCAATCAAAATGTAATATGCTTAATTGCCACACCACTACCCCGTTCCTGCTTCCAGCTCAGAAATTTGACAAGGAAGAGACATTAGTGCACCTTCCCCTTGTGCCAGGTGTGGAAGACTGCGCTGAAGGGAAGGCAGGGAGGGTCCCCGCTGCCCTTTGGCTGTTCCCATGGAGACAGCAGGCCACCCTAGCTCTGCGCTTCTGCCTGTTTGCAGGTCTCCCAAGGGGCTTCACTATAGCAGGTGGCTGTCGCCTGCCTGGGAGCACATTAACCATGGATGAAGGTGGCTTTCACATAACACTCTCGATCACGTGCTCTGCTGATGAGGGAGGGGTGTTTGGTGGAGAAGCCTCTACATCTGCAGTTGGCCAGCCCAGACAGCTGTGTGCTGGGGCTGCCTGGCAGCGGAGGGCATACTGGGGCATACCAGGCTTGGGGTGCAGCAGTCTTGAGTCTGGCCCCTCCTGTCTTGAAGCACAGCATGTATTTCCCTGCACCTCTGCTTTCTCATTATGAGAGTCAATATTGACAAGAGCGGAGGCCCTTTCCAGTTCTACATCACTGACACCAAAAGTGACCCCAGCAAAAAGGTGCTCACTGTGTGCCAAGCATGGTGCTAGGCACTGGGAACAACAGGAAGCAAGGCAGCAAGGACCCTGCCTGCACAGAGCTCGCAGCCAGTGTGAAATGTGCTATCACAGGGCATGTGCAGAGGGCTCCTGGAATCCAGAGTAAAGACATCCAAAGGTGGTAAGATGAGAACCCTTCTAAAGTGAGGCCCAAAATTGGCTATGGGAAGCATGAGGTGGAGGAAGGGGTAGAGCAGAGAGGATAACCTGAAGGAGGTCCAAAGTCCCCCACAGTGGAGTGCCCGGTGAGGGGAGGAGCCAGAGAAGTGGCCTGAAAGCAGGCCTTCAGCCAGTGTGCAGGAGTTGGACTATATTCAAGGGAGTGGGGACCACAGCCATGTGTACATTTGTGATTTTAGAAAGATGTCCAGCCAGAGGGAGCAAGTCTGGAGGCCTCCATATCAGTCATCCATGTGCCAGCTAGTGGTGACCTTGGACCATGGCTGTGTCAGAGAAGGAGAAGGGATGGATTCAAGAGACACTGCCAAGTGTGGATGCTTGTAATCCCAGTACTTGGGAGGCTGAGACAGGAGGGTTGCAGGTTTGAGGCCAGCTTCAGCAACTTAGTGAAACCCTGTTTCAAAGCAAAATATGTGAGCCTGTGATTCCAGCTAAAATTCATCTCACAGACTTTCCAATTCAAACATGTGAAAACGTTTATGTTGCTTATACCAATGTTTTCCCTTCTCTAAATGTTATGAAATTCCCATGTAAGAACAGCTTTTAGATCCTGAAGCATATTTGGTGGGACCTACCATGTGCCAGACATTTCCAGGAGTTCACATTCTTTCAAAGAATCCATTCTCTACAAGGCATATCTTTGTCCTTTGAGTTTGTTTGCAAATAGTGGAGACATGTAGTACCAAGCCTGGAGGTAATCAAAACAGAAGATGGGTGCTCAAAACATGTAAGGCGTCTGCAGTGAAAGGCTGGGCTTTCTGAAGGCTGCTCCCAGGAGGGTTCTAGGCTCAGTATTACCCCCATGCCACCCCAGGAATGAGCGTCCTAGTCTGTCTAGGCGCAGCATTAAACATGTTACTTTAGAACCACATAGCAGTATGTGACAATGCTCTGACAAGTAAAGCACAAACTTACTATTTCTATATATAAAAGAAAAGTCTTACCGGGCGTGGTGGTGCACGCTTGTAATCCCAGTACTTGGGAGGCGGAGACTGGAGGATCTGGGTTCGCAGCCAGCCTCAGCTACTTAGTGAGGCCCTGCGCAACTTCGTGAGACCAGGTTTCAAAATGAAGTATAAAAACTAGGGCCGGGGGTGTAGCTCGGAAGTAAAACGCCCCTGGGTTCAATCCCCGGTACTGCAAAAAAAAAAAAAAGAAAGAAAAGTCTTATTAATTAGGTAAAATTTATTTACTTTTACCCAATCATCATCATCATTATTATTATTATTATTATTATTATTATATTTATTGGTACTGGGGTATTGGTATTGGTATTATTATTATTTATTGGTACTGGGGCTTGAACACAGGGACATTCTACCTCTGAGCTACACTTCTAACCCCAGCCCCTTTTTTTAGAAAGAGGGTCTTGCTCGGTTGCTGAGAACCTTGCTAATTTGCTGAAGCTGGTCTCGAACCTGCAATCCTCCTGTCTCAGCCTCCCAAGTACTGGAATTACAGGTGTGCACCACCACATCTGGCTTACCCAATCCTATTCAAAAAACAAAAAAAGATTCATTGTAGCTAATGGGTCTAGAGTAGCCAGTACGTGCCAGCATGGTCTAGGTATGTGATACAGACATGTTCAGAGCATGTCACCTGTCCACAAGGAACTTACAATGGCTGGAGATAAGATGTCAATGTTCATGAAGCAGAGACTGTAAGTGCTAAGTGACATTCCCAGGGCTCTAAAGACCTGAGAGAACACAGAGAGCTTTAGGGAGGAGGTGGGGAGCACGGAGCTGCAGAGATGGGGTCTGGATTAGTGGAGGAGGGAGGGAGGGAGAGAGGAGGCTCCGGGCCACTGTCTCCCCTCACATTCTTTGTCCTCTTAACTCTCCTCTGTCCCCTGACCAGTGGCTTTTCCTCCTTTCCTGCTTTTCTCTGTGGGACTTGTGCTTTCCAATCTTAAAAGTTTTTTTTTTTTTATTGTGGCATATAGCATAAAATTTACCATTTTAACCATTTTTAAGTGCACCATCCAAAGTCATTAAGTATATTCACCCCCATCTACTTCCAGAGCTTTTTCATCTCCCAAATGGTAAGAAATGGAAATTCTGTTCCCAGTCTTTTTACGTGATGGCCCATTTAGATAAAGATATTAGGGTCATTGAGGAGGTATTCAAGGCCTGCAGCAACAGCCTGGAGGCTCCCTGGCCCCCACCTGGTGATACTGATAGCTGAGAGAGAGAGACATCTCCATATCCCTGTCCTCCCCCACAAGTTAGAAAACTGTCCCATCCCTTGAGTGTGAGATGGAGGCCAAATTCACTCATCCTCCCGAGAGAGATATCCAACACGTTTCTCTGGATTATAGTAGTTAATAGAGATGTGAAGCATCACCGTGGTCTGATCCCACTGGGCTTTGACCTAGTGGGGCCCGAGTCTGTCTTCATGTCTTAGTTTTTAGTAGGGTTCTCGGTTCTCTGTATTCCACAGACACAAATGGATACAGTCTATTTTCTGTTGTAAAAACAGAATATCTGACACTGGGTTACTTAGAAAGAAAAGTGGTTTATTTTGGTTCCTGGCTGTAGAGGCTTGGCAGTCCAAGATCAGACAGCCACATCTGGTGAAGGCCCCGTGCTGCTTCATAACATGGCGGAAGTCAGAAGGGCAACTGGGCATGCGCCGAAAGCGCAAAACCCAAGGATCCACCTCATTCTGTACCAATGTTCTCAGGGTAACTAACCCAGCCAGGCACGATGGAGACCTCACTGCTGTGAGATTAACCCCGTGCACGAGGAAGGCCTCGGTCCTTCTCAACCACCTAGTTACCTCTTAAAGGCCCTACCACCCAACGCCATGATGGCAGTCAAGTGTCACCATGAGTTTCTGAGGGGCCACACCAGATTCAAATCATATACCCACTTCCATCCCATCTCAAAGAGGTGAGCTGGGGGGGCAGCTTATCATTATCATTTTCTAGAATTTTCATGGCCATAGACTCAGGTGCTCTTTACATAGAAGAGTCAGAGATTCACCCCCATCCCCCCAACACCCCACCCCTTCCCCCGTCCAGCAAACACTTGATCTTTCTCTGAGTCCTTTTTCTGGGTCTCTCCCTCCTCCCTCCACTGCCAAACTATCCCAGTCATCTGACCTCCAACTGATCTATATAAACAGACCTAGGGGATCTAAAATGTGCAACCCAACCCATGGCCATTCTAGGGACTTGTGTTGATGGGGAGAAGAGGGGAAAGACAAAACCCACTTCTGCCCTCCTGTGTGAGAGGTTGGGAGGCAGGAGACTGGTGCAGGGCTCTGGTTAACAGAGAGGACAGTGGCTTTTGCCTGCTTGGGACTTCGAGCCCATCTCCGAGGTGCATCTGGCTCCTTAGCTCATGAACACCAATTAACAGGCATCTGATGTATCCATGGGTTCAGTTCCCACGTTGCTGCTGCCTTTTCAATTTGAGGAGGAGGGTGAGTGTTCAGACAATGAGCAGTGTGGTGTGTTTTCAATAAACCACAGAGCCCATGTATTGCTTTGTATTGAAAGCTGTTCACATGCCTGGAATGATGCTTCTCATTCCCATCTATGTGACACCATGTTTGGGAACTAATTGTCACTTGAGAGGGTGTTTGGTAAGAGTAGAGTGGAGCAGACTGAAGTGAGAAGACCAGCAATACTGTGTCTAGGCTTCAGTGACACCTGCCTATCATGTAATTCCTAGGACATAGGACTCTTCCGGTGGCCCGACCTCCTGCATCTCTACGCTCTTTGTCTATAGGGTTGGACACTGAGCAGACATCTGCAAGTCTCAAGTCAGGAAGATTCCAGGTGTGGCCCAGTTTGGCTCAGGCCACAAGGAGACTCTGGCATTTTAATCCACCACTCTGAAAGACTGACTGAGCTTTCAAATCTACCCAGCCCTATGCAAACACTGCAAGGAATAGAACAAAAGCTCTTACCCTCTGGAGTTGATCATTCAGATATACGACAAGCATATTGCTCACTTATTGGTCCTGAGTGTGGGTGCTCTGGGAGACTGAGGAGGTAAGTCATGGGCCTTGACTGGTAAAGCTAAGTCTGAGCTGAGAGAGAAGGCTGGAGTTTCATGATATGTCTAGACCAGCATCTGTGGTTGGATGGGTGCAGGTATTGCATCCTATTCTTCAGGAGAAAAGTGCAGGGAAGCTGAGCCTGGTGGCACACGCCTGTAATCCTAGTACTTGGGAAGCTGAGGCAGGAGGATCACAGGTACAAGGCCAGCCCCAGCAATTTAGCAAGTCCCTCAGCAACTTAATGAGACTCAGTTTCAAAATAAAAAATAAAATAGGGCCAGGCATGGTGGCGCATGCTTGTAATCCCAGTACTCTGGGAGGTGGAGACCGGAGGATCCGGGTTCGCGACCAGCCTCAGCTCTCTCACTCTCTCTCTCCCTGTCTCTCTCTCCCTGTCTCTCTCTCTCCTCTCTCTCTCTCTCTCTCTCTCTCTCTCTCTCTCTTTCCTTAGTGAGGCCCTCCACAACTTCGTGAGACCCGGTTTCAAAATAAAGTATAAAAAAGAGGGCCGGGGGCGTAGCGCGGAGG
>PVJS01057123.1:0-12151 GCA_004027185.1 Glis glis | reverse complement strand
TAGCACGGAGGTAGAACGCCCCTGGGTTCAATCCCCAGTACCACAAAAAAAAAAAAAACCCAGTAAAAAGAGAACTACAGACCAATTTCCCTCTCTAATTTTAACATATATGTAAAAGTTTAAACAATTTTATCAAATTGAATCCAATAACATATTAAAATAGTAATACATTATAGTTGGACTTGATGGCACATGCCTGTAATCATAGCAATTTGGGAGGCTGAGGCAGGAGGTTCACAAGTCCAAGGCCAGTCTGGACAACTTAAGAGACCCAGTCTCAAAATAAAATAAAAAGGTCTGGGGATGATTATACTGGTTCATCCCCAGTACCACAAAATAAGTAAATAAACAATAACAATACATTATAACCAAGTGGATTTATCCCAAGAATGCTGGGCTGATTTAAGATTTAAAAAAAATCTGTCAATATAATGTAATAAACTAAAATTAAAAAGAAAACCTTTTGGTCATCTCAATAGATGCATAAATAACATTTGATAAAATCCAACATCCAACATCCATTTCTTTTTTCTTTTTGTGTGGCACTGGAGAGGGAATCCAGATGGATTCTACCTATACCTCTGAGCTGTACCCCCAGTCCTATTTTATCCTTTAATTTTGAAACATAGTCTCACTAAGTTGCAGAGGGCCTCACTAAGTTGCCAAGGCTGGCCGGGAACCTGCAATCCTCCTGTTTCAGTCTCCAGAGTACTGGGATTACAAGCGTGCGCTGCCATGCGCAACCTCCAACATCCATTTCTAATTTAAAAAAAAATGTGGCAATCTTGGAATAGAAATAAACATCCCCAACCTGATAAAGTTGTATCTATTAAAAAACAAAACTCTTAACATCATTTTTAACAGGGAAAGGCTGAATGTTTTTTTTTTCTTTTTGCGGTACCGGGGATTGAACCCAGGGGCGTTTTACCTCTGAGCTACACCCCCCACCCTATCTTTTTTTATACTTTATTTTGAAACCAGGTCTCACGAAGTTGCAGAGGGCCTCACTAATTAGCTGAGGCTGGCCGCGAACCCAGATCCTCCCATCTCCGCCTCCCCAAGTACTGGGGTTACAAGCGTGCGCCACCACGCCCGGCTTGGCTGAATCATTTCTAAGACCAAGAAGAAAAGAAGGATTTGTTCATACCATTCCTATTTAACATCATACTAGAGATAAGTCTAGCTAGTGCCATCAGGTAAGAAAGAAGAAATAAAAAATATTAGCATTTGCCCAAAAGAAAAGGGCGTAGTTCAAGCCTCAGCAGGTTCAAGCCTCAGCAACAGAGGGAGACCCTGTTTCACAATAAAAAATAAAAAGAGCAGGGGATCTAGCTCAGAGGTAGAATGCCCCTGGGTTCAATTTCCAGTACCAAGAACAAACAAAAAAAGGTCATATTATTATTTTTTTGTGTGGTACTGGTGACTGAACCCAGGGGCATTCTACCTCTGAGCTACACCTCTAGCCCTATTTTATTTTGTTACAGGGTCTATGTTGCTGAAGGCCTTGCTAACTTCCTGAGGCTGACCTGAAATCTGTGATCCTCCTATCTTAGCCTCCCATGTACTAGGATTACAGGCATGTGCCACCATGTCTGGCTAGGGTGGGATGATTCAAGTATAGAAGGGTATACTCACCGTCTTGATTATGCTGATGTTTGCATAGTTATGTACATATGTTAAAAGTTATTAATATGTAAATTATTTGTTAGTAACAAAACAGCAAACAATACATAGTAATTTTCCTATAAAATTCTTTACTATAGTTCTTAGACAATTTCATCTATTTTAGGGATTTAAATAAAATTGTAAATAGACTTTGGCATAATGCTTGAATTAATTTGTGTGTGTGTGTGGTATTAGGGATTGAACCCAGGGGCATTCTACCTCTGAGCTACACCCCTAGTCCTATTTTATATTTTGAAACAGGGTAAGTTGCAGAGGGCCTCACTAAGTTGCTGAGGCTGGCCATGAACCTGTGCTCCTCCTATCTCAGCCTCCTAAGTAGTGGGATTACAAGCGTGTGCCACCACACCTGGCTTGAATTAATATTTAGAGTTCTGAAAGATATATGATGAAAGGCAGACATAAAAATATAGAAGAAAACACTAAAAAAAGATGTATCATCAATTAACATTTAGTCTTTCTCATCAAAGAAAGGGAACTGGCAATCTGTTTCAATGAAATACTTCATGATATAATTTGTTAGAAAAAAACCCATAACACCAAGGTTATTACTAAGTTGTCTTTGAGCAACAGCAAACATTTATTTATCATTTTATACATTAACAAAACTTTAAGATGATAAGTTTGTATAGATGTCAACAAGTGACATCGACAACATGTCAAAGAAAACTTGTGATTGAGCATAGTGGTTTTCAATTCTAGGCATAATGTAGGATGCAGAAAAACTTCTTTATGTATACCTTCATTCCCTTCAATACTTTCTTCTCATACTGTGAGATCTCCTATTACACTCCTTCCCTTCCCAGTCAAAGCACCTACTGACATCTACAACTATCATGTTTCATCTTGTTTTTTCTTCTCTAGGCTAAGCAACCTAGTTCCTTCGATAATTCCTGAAGAAAACAAATAAGCAAACAAAAATCGGAGTGCATACAATACCAAAAGTACAAGCAATAAAAGAAAATTTGATAAATTAGATTTGAAATTTAAAACTTTTTTTTTTTTTTGCTGTACTGGGGATTGAACCCAGGGGCATTCTACCTCTGGCACTGGAGATGGAACCCAGATGGATTCTACCTATACCTCGGAGCTGTACCCGCAGTCCTATTTTATTCTTTAATTTTGAAACAGGGTCTCACTAAGTTGCGGAGGGGCCTCACTAATTAGCTGAGGCTGGCCGCGAACCCGGATCCTCCAGTCTCAGCCTCCCAAGTACTGGGATTACAAGCATGCGCCACCATGCCCGGCTGAAATTTAAAACTTTTAAGCTTCAAAAGACACTATCAGAATGTGAAAAGACAGCCCAGTCTGGAAGAAAATACCTCCAAATCAGATATCCAATAAGGGGTGTGTATTCAGAATATATAAAGAACTTTTAAAACTCAATAATTAAAAAGACAACCTAATTAAAAAATGTATGAAAGATTTGAATACACATTTCCCCAAAGATAAATCACCAACGAGTCTATGAAAAGATGCACAACACTGTTAAATCATTAGGGAAATGCAAACCCAAACCACAATTAGATACCACTTCACATGGTTACTAAACAGATGACCAACGGGAGTTGCTGGATAAATACCCTTCGCTCTTTGGCTACAGAGGTTCCTAGTGGGATTAAGCTATAGATACCTCTAATAATTTGCTTGATAATGTACTCTTGTGTCTGCCTTCCCTTTACTATCGCACTTCCCCACTTCCCAGGCAGTGTTTCCTGGGACCCTTTTCTCAAAAAAGTAGTTGCACCCAAATCCTTGTCTTGAGGTCTACTTCTGGGGGGAACCAAATTCAGACACAAAATGAATGAGAATGAGATGTGGGACTGGGGTTGAAGGTCTGATAAATGGAGTGTGATAAGTGGTCTAAGAAGGGCACCACCAACAGTGATCTCCTGTCTCCCCAACTTCTTTAACTTCTCTAGAATCTCCATTCTGTCTTCAAAAATTCTTTGTCTCTACAACCTTGTAAGACTTCCTTGACAGGCTAGGTGCAGTGGCACAGGCCTTGAGACCCAGCTCCTTCAGAAGCTGAAGCAGGAGTATCCCTTCAGCCCAGCAGTTCGAGGCCAGCCTGGGCAACAGAGCATGATTCAAAAATAAAACAAAAACAACAACAAAAACAAAAACAATAAAAGTGAGACTGTAGGTGTAGCTCAGTGGTATAGTACTTACCTAGTATGTTCAAGGCCCTGGATTCTATCCCTAGCAACATACATGCACCTCTTTTGACAATGTAACCTCCCTCTAGCTATTGCTGTATATATCTTTAATTAAGCTTTTAAAAATAAGTTATTTAATACCATTTTCAGATCTTCATTTCCCACTCAGATCCAAACATACTGCATTCTGGCTGAACTCTATTAAGTTTACTGTTAACAAAACAAATGAAGCCTGGCACAGTGGCACATGCCTGTAATCGCAGTACTTGGTAGGCTGAGACAGAAGAATCATAGGTTCAAGGCCATCCTCAGCAACTTAGCAAGGCTCTTAGCAGTTTAGCAAGACACTATTTCAAAATAAAAAATAAAAAGGGCTGGGGGGTATAACTTGGAAGAACACCCCTGGGTTCAATCCCCAGTAACACACACACACACACACACATACACACACACACATGCCCTAAATGCTCATTGTGACATTTAGCACTGATGCTCTTAAGTAATCCTTCTCATGAAGCATTCTCCTAAGGCTCTGACTTCCAAGACATTTTCTTTCCCTTTCTGAAATGCTTCTCTCAAGTCTTTTCTGAGGGCCCTCTTCTTCAACAAACCCTTGTAATAACATACATTAGGGAACACTATTCCCCTTCCTTCTTTATGATTTCCTCTGGTTAACCTCCTCTATGCCCATGGATTCAGTTTCCATCTTTCTGAGGACAACTGACATCTATCCCTCCAGGCACACTTTGACAGTGGTCCTCTCAGGTTGCCACTGTTCTTTTATATACCACCACCAAATCAACTATCATATGGCATTCTAAGGATCAGCATGTCTTTTCCCATGTCAGTTTCCTGAGCCAGGAATTATGTGATAGGCACAGAGTAGGTGCTTAGTATTTTTATAAATTGCTAAATGACTTTTTTCCTGGATCCTATCAGATAATCTGAAGTATATCCCACATATATAAAACTAATTTCAGATATATGACCCATGAATTTCTCACCTTGTATTTTTTTTGTATCCTCACTTTCCATGCTTATCTGTATTCTTTTTCCTTATATTTCACCTGTAAGATAAAGGTATTTTCTCAATTTAAATCAGTTTTTAAGAATGCCAGAAATATAAATGCAAAGGGGATAGGAAAAGAATAGTTTTCCTGAATCCAGAAGACCAAGAATTGAATCTGTAATTTATTAGATATGTGATATTGGGCAAGTTGCTTAAATTCTGAGGTTCAGTTTATCTATAAAATAGGACTGATCATCTCACTTCATAGAGTTGTTATAAGAATTAAATCTGGAAACATACATAAACACGTCTAGGATTTTAAAGCACTACAGGCATTCAACAAATTTTATTAAACAAACAAATGACTGATTGAATCTAACTGGTTCTCCTATGGTCCTACTTTCTTATTTTCTTTCCTGTAAATCTCCATCCCATAATTTCAGATTGGGAACTGCTCCATGAATCTGAGGTTTAAAACACACAGACAGCCGGGCGTGGTGGTGCACACTTGTAATTCCAGTACTTGGGAGGCGGAGACCGGAGGATCCGGGTTCGCAGCCAGCCTCAGCTACTTAGTGAGGCCCTCCGCAACTTCGTGAGACCCGGTTTCAAAATATAGGATAAAAAATAGGGCCGGGGGTGTAGCGCGGAGGTAGAACCCCCCTGGGTTCAATCCCCGGTACCGCAAAATAAATAAATAAATAAATAAATACCACACAGACAGAACATTCTAGGTCTCCGGTCTCCATTTCCCTTTAGAAGCTAATACTAAACATTTTCTAACAACACATGGTAATTCTCAGTATGGTATTCTACCACTAAGCTTCAATCTTTGTATGTCATTTGTTAGAAGAATTTTTAAAATAAATTGCAACTGATATGGCCTCTCACATGCCCTATTTTAGAATGCTAAATTATTTATAAAAATGTATCAGAAGCTAGGCATGGTGGCACACGCTTGTAATCCCAGTACTTGGGAGGCTGAGACAGGAGGATCCCAGGTTTGTGGCCAACATCATCAACTTAGTGAGGCCCTCCGCAACTTAGTGAGAACCCGTTTCAAAATAAAAAATAAAATAGGGGTGGGGGTGTAGTTCAGAAGTAGAATGCCCCTGGGTTCAATCCTCAGTACCAAAAAAAAAAAAGTATCAGAGTCCAATTAACTTAGAGCAACAAATCAGGATTCACAGAACTCTAAAATTCTTATTTACTTCAAAACTATATTGTTAAAAGGAGATGCCCACTTATCCTTTTTATTTTTTCATTCTTACTCTCAAAATGAAAATAAAATTCCTGAGCAAAAAGGATATTTAAATAACAAATGTGAGAAACTTTTATAAGGTAATATATATTAGTTTTGCCATTTTTAGTCTAATATTTATTTATTTATTTATTTGTGTGTGTGTGTGTGTGTGTGTGTGTGTGTGGTACCAGGGAATGAATTCAGGGTCATTCTACCTCTGAGTTACACCCCAGCCCTATTTTTTATTCTTTCTTTATTTATTTATTTGCGGTACCGGGGATTGAACCCAGGGGCGTTCTACCTCCGCGCTATACCCCCGGCCCTATTTTTTATACTTTATTTTGAAACCGGGTCTCACGAAGTTGCAAAGGGCCTCACTAAGTAGAGAGAGAGAGAGAAAGGGAGAGAGAGCGCTGAGGCTGGCCGCAAACCCGGATCCTCCGGTCTCCACCTCCCAAAGTACTGGGATTACAAGCATGCACCACCACGGTCGGCTTTATTATTTATTTTGAAACAGGGTCTCACTAAGTTGCTCAAGGCCTTGCTAAGTTGCTGAGGCTAGCCTCGAACCTACAATCCTTCAGTCTCAGCCTCCCAAGTACTGGGATTACAAGCGTGCGCCACCACTCCCGGCTTGTTACAGTAATTTAACCGTGCTGTGAAAGAACAGCCTTTCAGGTCCCAGAAAACACGCTGAGCGTACCAGGAGTCAGCTGGATCTACAATGTTAACAGGAGACGGGAGCACAGACGCTCATCACCTGGCCCAGGTTCCACAGGCAGCATCCATAATCTTGCCAAGGAGGGAAGGCTAGCTCCACCCTGTCCCACCGCCGGCTCACCTAAAGAGCTGGAGAAATTCCTCTGAAGGGCACCGGTGGTCCCTTGGGCGCTTTTTTTTTTTTTTTTTTTGCCGTACCGGGGATGGAACCCAGGGGCATTCTACCTCCGAGCTACACCCCCGGCCCTATTTTTTATCCTTTATTTTGAAACCGGGTCTCACGAAGTTGCGGAGGCCCTCACTCAGTAGCTGAGGCTGGCCGCGAACCCGGATCCTCCGGTCTCCTCTTCCCAAGTACTGGGACTACAAGCGTGCGCCACCACGCCTGGCCCCTTGGGCGCTTCTTAGCAGGGTTCTCCGGTCCTGCGAGGGCCGGACCCTGGTTAGAGGAGCGGGTCTGTCCCAACAACCAGCCCACTTAACCGCCCCAGCCCTAGCTCACCGAGGCCGCACGTGGTCCTGCCCGAGGGCTGGGCACTGCTCGCACCTGTGGACCCGCCCTTCCGCTCCCTGGAATCACCTGCGGCGGCGCCGGGGACAGGGGCACGCAAAGAGGCCTGACTCAGTGGTCTATGACGATGATTTTTGTTTGTCTTTTTCCACCAGGGGCCGTGGGGCGTGCAGCCGGTCCGGTGCCTGCTCGGCACGGCCCTGTCCCCTCACTCAACCCATCCCCCCGGTGCGCCGGTAAGTAGGGACCCGCGGGCCGGTATGCATCCCTGCAGCCTTCAACTGGAGGCGACGGACCGGCTCCAACGGACAGGGCGGGAGCCGAACACGCGCGGGCGGAGGCCGCGGGCTTCCCCCTCAAGCTGAAGCGGGCCCATTCTCTCCTGTAGCTCACCTCCCACGACGCCTGACTGGGTTTCCCGCCGAGTGGGCCAGACTCACTTCCGGCGAGCTGGACTTCCGGCCGGAGCGCAGGGACTTCCGCCGGAACGGAAACCCACGTGTGGAGTCTTCCTGCAGGTCGGGTTTCCGACGTTCACCAAGGCACAGGGGATCTTGTGTGTGGGCGCGGTGTTTTTAGGTGGAGGAAAGTCACAATTTGAAGGGGATGTCCCCTAATCACAACCACCTCGCGTTTTTAGGGCTTCCTTCCTCGGACAAGCGTTTGCCCGAGGAGGGCGAGCTCCGCGTTGAAGAGGCCCTGCTGGGGACGGTGATCACAGGGCGCGCAGGAGGCATGGAGGCAATCGGCCCTGCACTCCTCCCAATGCTTACTACTTTCCCTACTTCCCTTGTTTTGGGCATTCCGTCTTAGGGATACCCCTGCCACACACTTGCACCAAGCCTGCGCCTCAGCAGATGACCTCAATTTAGGCCAGGTGCACTTCCCTCTCTAGACCAAAGAACCAAAGATCCTCAAAGATCTCAAAATGGGTCAAGACCTAGTTTTGTTTAAACAGCCCTGTTTCTTCCCTCTGTAATAAAATCCACACGGAGGAAATGTTGGGAGATGGAAGTGAAACACTGTCCAGGGGCAGTGCCAGATGTGGTAAAGGTTAGCTGATAAGATACAATCAACAGCCACACTGGGGCTTGACCAGGTAGAGTCCAGGAAAACCAAACTGCTGTGAAGCACCCCCTAACAAATCTAACACCGGTTCTCACTTAGGAGACAATGGCCTCAGAGACTGACCTGCTGCCAGTTTACAGACCCCAAGTACCCTAAGGTACTGAGAATCATGTAACACATTCCTCAGCCATAAGTCGGTCAGAAACTGGGCCTTGCCTTCCCTTTCTGGATTGCCAGTTTGGACTGGATCCATCCTAAGTTTTTTTTCTCCCCTCTAATATGCTGGGGAATGCTATTAGTCCAATGTGGTTATTCTTTAAAATGATATTTAAGATTTTATGTAAACTCCATAAAATTTCATTATTATCATAATTAGGTTAGTTTTATCATAACTAGCCTAAGTGAGTAACCTTAGTTAACACTACATACAAGGGAATGATTTTGTTTTCTTTTTTTCCAGTGCATTTTTAATTTGAGGGATCTACAAACAAAGTATGCAATCCAATGCATTTTTATGTGAGGGATCTCCTCTAGTAAGAACCACGCGGGTGACAAATAAGAGCATGAACAACACTCCTAACAGTCCCCCTTCCTCCCACGTTTCCCCTGAAGCAAACATTGTGCTGATTTCCATCATCACAGAGTAGTTTGGCCAAACTTTGACGTTTATATAAATGGAATTATACAGTATACGCTTCTGTGTCTGCCTTCTTTTGCTCAGCTTGATGTTTGTGGCATATCCCTGTTCTACATTCTCATAGTAGTTCATTACCTATATTATACTGTTATGTAAATATGTCCCAATGTATTTATTGATTCTATCTAGGTTGTTTCCTGGTTTAAGTTTTAATAAATAGTGTTTCTGTGAATATTCATATCATGTCCTTTGTGGGTATATGTATGCATCTGTGTGGGGCACAAACCTAGAAGTGAAATTGCTGGTGTTTGTATATTTAGTTGTAATAGATCTTGGAGAGCAGTTTCCCAGAGTGGTTGATTCAATTTAGTTGCATGAGAGTTCCATTTGCTCTACATCAAAAGAAAATTTTTGTTTGTTCTTTTTTTTATTGGTGCATTGTAATCATACATCTTGATGGGTTTCAGGGTGGTAGAAGTATACATACATACATCAGTCAACCCTCCCCCAATTCTACCCCCATTCCTTCCCTCCTCATGCTCAGAGTAGTAGTTGACTTTGATAAATTTGTGTAAGTACATCCTGTGTATTAGGGTGTTTCTCTCTTCCCCCTCCCATCTTCCTCAGGTCACCCTCTTTTTACTCATCTAAGGTTTTCTCCGTCTTTGTCTGGAGTCCCTCCTATGCCCTATTCTCCCTAGCTCTGTATATTAGGGAGAACATCCAACTTTTCACTTTTTGTGACTGACTAAGCATAATGTTCTCTAATTCCATCCATTTCCCTGCAAATGACATAATTTTGTTCTTCTTTATGGCTGCATAAAATTCCATTGTGTATATATCCTATAGTTTTGTAATCCATTCATCTGTTGATGGACATCTTGGCTGGTTCCAAAGTTTGGCAATTATGAATTGTGCAGCTATAAACATAGATAAGCATGAATCAGTCTGGTAATTTGGTTTCCATTCTTTTGGGTAGATACCTAGAAGTATTGCTGGGTCATATGGTAGGTTCATTCCCAGTCTTCTGAGGATCCTCCACAGTTTTCCAAAGTGGTTGCACTAATTTGCAATCCCACTAACAGTGTAGTAGAGTTCCTACTTCTCCACATCCTCACCGGCATTTGTTATTGTTTGTGTTTTTAATGATTGCCATTCTAATTGGGGTTAGGTGAAATCTCAGGGTTTCATCTCTCTTTATTTGCATCTCTCTGATTGATAATGATGTTGAACATTTTTTCATACATTTATTGACCATTTTTATTTCTTCTTTTGTGAAGTGCCTATTTAGTTCACTTGCCCATTTTTTGATTGGGTTGTTTTTTAGCGGTTTCTTGAGTTCTCTGTATATTCTAGATATTAGTCTTCTATCAGAGGAGTAGCTGGCAAAAATCTTCTCCCATTCGGTTGGCTGTTGAGGTTCTCGATAGTTTCCTTTGCTGTGCAGAAGCTCTTTGATTTAATGCACTCCCACGTATTGATCCTCTTTTTAACTTCTTGTGCCTTTGGGGTTTGGTTGAGGAAATTTTTGCCTGTGCCTATGTGTTGAAGAGTTGGACCTACGCCTTCTTCAAGTAGCTGCAAGGTCTCTGGTCTAATTTCTAGGTCTTTGATCCATCTTGAATTGACTCTTGTGCAGGGAGAGAAAGTGGGGTTTATTTCCATTTGTGTGCATGTGGTTAACTAGTTTTGCCAACACCATTTGTTGAAGAGGCTTTCTTTTTCCAGTGTATGTTTTTGGCCCCTTTGTCAAAAATCAATTGTCTATGTCTGGATTTGTCTCTGAGTCTTCTGCTCCATTGGTCTAAATGTCTGCTTTTGTGCCAATACCATGCTGTTTTTATTACTATGGCTCTGTAGTATTTGAAGTTGGGTATTGTGATGCCTCTTGCATGGTTCTTGTTGGCTATTTTGGTTTTTTTGTTGATCCAAATGAATTTAAGACTGATTTTTCTGTCTGTGAAGAATAACCTTGGTAATTGAATGGGTATTGCATTGAATCTGTAGATCACTTTTGGAAGAATCGCGATTTTGATGATATTTATTCTGCCTATCCAAGAGCACGGGAAGTCTTTCCATCTTCTAAGATCTTCTTCAATTTCTTTTTTCAATGTTTTATAATTTTCCTTGTAGAGGTGTTTTACATCTTTGGTTAGGTTTATTCCTAAATATTTTATTGTTTTGGGGGATATCCTGAGTGGAAATGTTTTCTGGATTTCTTTTTCAGTGGATTTATGGTTGGCATATAGAAAAGCTTCTGATTTTTAAAGATTGATTTTGTATCCAGACACTGCTAAATTTGTTAAGTTCTATAAGCCTTTTTGTTGCACTTATTGGGTCTTCTATGTATAATATCATATCATCTGCAAATATAGTTTTATTTCTTCTTTTCCTATCTGCACTTCTTTGATTTCCTTTTCTTGCTTTATTGCTCTGGCTAGAGTCTCTAGTACTATATTGAAAAAGAATGGTAATAATGGACATCCTTGTCTTGTTCCTCTTTTTAAGGGGAACTCTAGTAGTTTTTCCCCATTCAACATGATGTTGGCTGTGGGTCTATTGTATATTGCCTTTATAATGTTGAGGTATGTTCCTTCTATTCTGATTCTCTGCAGTGTTTTTATCATGAATGGGTGTTGGATTTTGTCAAATGCTTTTTCAGTGTCTATTGAAATGATCATGTGATTTTTGTCTTTAGTTCTGTTTATGTGGTGGGTTACATGGATTGTTTTTTGTATGTTGAACCAGCCTTGCATCCCTGGGATGAACCCGACTTGGTCATGGTGTATGATTTTCTTGATGTGGTTTTGAATGTGTGTTGCCAGTATTTTGTTTATAAGTTTTGCATCTAAGTTCATCAACAATTTAGGCCTGTAGTCTTTTCTTGAGCTGTCTTTATTTGGTTTTGGTATTAATGTGATGTTGGCTTCATAGAATGTATTTGGGAGAGTCCCATTTCTTTCTATTTCATGGAATAGATTGAGGAGTATTGGGATTAGTTTTTTTTTTTTTTTTGCGGTACTGGGGATTGAACCCAGGGGCTTCTACCTCCGAGCTACACGCCCAGCCCTATTTTTCTTTTTATTTTGAAACAGGGTCTCACTAAGTTGCAGAGGGCCTC
>PVJS01057122.1:0-12147 GCA_004027185.1 Glis glis | reverse complement strand
GTTAGGCATCTATTTCTTGTTGACAGGAAACTAAGCATTGTGCCTGATTATAGATATCTATTTTGTGCCAGTGAGCAATAAACTACAAGATGGACACAAATATGAAAGTTTATACAGCAGGGGATATCTGAGGCAGAGTCCACCAGTCAAAGCTGACACTAAATAAAATTATTTAGGTGGCCACTTGTCACTTTGAGGAAGACTGTACATCAGATATTACCACTGCTTAATTTTTACGGAAGGAAAACTCTAGATATTTACATTTGTAGAGGGGGTCTGTCCTTCCTCCCGTCTCTTCTTTAGTTTAGTCCGTCTTGATTGTTTTTGGAGGGCCGCAATTTCGGCAACTAATTGTTGTTCCTCTTCTGAGTCTGAGGACCCAGAAGCCAAATAGGTTTCATTTTCTATATCAGACAAAGAGGGATAAAGGCGGTTTGTGGAGGGGCGCTGTTCTTTAGGTCGCTCTCCCAAATCTTTAGCTGCCCCCTTTTCGTCCTTTTTGGACGTCGCCCCTTTAAATTTCCCATACGGAAACCGTTTTGACCCCTGTCCATTGCAGTCATCATCACTTTCGACCCCAGAGCAAAGAGAATTTTTAGTCTCCGATTCTTGAAGTTCAGATAGAACCTCCTTGGTTGCCTGGACTACCTGGCGGAGACGAACTTTATCTGTTAAGAGGGCATCCTTGACTAGCCTCCATAGGGAGAAAGTAGAAATTGGAAGTACGTCAGGACCCTCCTGTTTTAAGAGATACTGTAAATCTCGGCGGACCTCCTCCCAGTCGGAGACGTTGAGGCCCCCGCCCGTAATAAACCAAGGGCTTGCCCTCTCTATGGACTTTAAGAAATCTTCAAGGGTTTTATTTTCAATAGCAGTTCCCTGTTCCTTCAATAGCCTTTTCAATTGAAATTCTAAATTAACTCTTCCCTGTGAATTTCCCATATTTAAAGTCTTTACTTATAACTTTTCTTTTGTAACTTACCCCAATACGTCCCGGCTGGCACAAGGGACGACCCCGTCCACTATCCTCGCTTTCAGATCTCGGTGGAACCTCCAATTGCCGCACCCGTGCAGCCTGGACCGAGTCTCTGCGGAGGGTGTCGGGATTGATCACACAGGGACACAAGTTTGAGGTTGAAGGCTCACAGTTAATACTGCAGCCCGACTTTATTTAGCCCAGTCCTTATATACCTTCCTAGAGCATCAGAAAAAGATACAAGGTCCTTTCACCATACAATGTTAACATTTGTCTGGGCAAACAGAATGTTCCCAGACAACCTCCTCCCCCCTTCCCGGGTCAAGTCTCTCCTCTGAGAACATTTAGCTGTTGTGAAAAACACAGCACACTTAGCAGGTCTCAACCTGCACCTTTGGTTGAGCTCGTACCTCTCAGGGCTATATTTACAACTCTAAACCAAGGAAATAGCTCCTGACAGATAGTGACCAAAGGCAAATTTCAGCAATGTTCATTTTAGATTATACTTTTTCAATGTACATATACATCCCACCCCTAGGAAACTCTGACTCCATGCCCTGTGTTCTTCCTCAGGATTGGAGCTACAGATAATATTGCCAAGAGGTATGCATGATAAATGAATTCTGCCATCCCTCCAGGGTTGGAGGATAAAGTGCAGGGTCCTGAGCACAGGTAGCACACCTTCCATGAGCGTACAGACCCCATTAACTCACTGCACTTCATCTCTGCACATAGTGGGCGGCTTTGCACCTGTCATCCTCCCTTATGCTGTGCTGTCTCCCCACATCCCTACCTGTCTTATTTTTTCTTTATTATTTTTGGAACTGGGGATTGAATCCAGGGGCATTCTACCTCTGTACTGGACACCCAACCCTTTTTATTTTCTGTTTTGAAATAGGGTCTCACTAGGTTGCTGAGAGGCTTGCTATGTTGATGAGGCTGTCCTTGAACCTGTGATCTTCCTGTCTCAGTCTCCCAAAAACCAGGATTACAGGTATCCACCACCATGCCTGACTCCATACCTCTGTTTCACCTCACTAACTTCCACTCCTCCAGAAATTCTCACATGGAAAGGCATCTCCCCTGGAGTGCTTTCCTGGTGCCCCCACCCTACCCCCAGACAATAGTTTTGAGTTCCTTTGTTGAACACATCACCCAGCCTATAACAGGCTGTTTATGTCCATCTTGCCAAATTGTCCCCAAATTCCCTGAAAATAGGAATCAACAAGACCCTCACAAGGATGGAGGGACATCACACACCATGACATTCGTCCTTCTGCCCTCAATAGGGACCTTCCTTACCCCACCTTGGCATTGTAGAGAATACTTCAGAAGCAAAGGAATGGTTCGGTGGCTTTCTGTTATGTTTTTCTCTTCCCATGCTTCTGGCTTGAAATTGGGCCTCTGTTGCCATGGCACTGTTGCAGTAGACTTTGGGTCACAAAAATCAAGACTCAGGGGCCGGATGAGGATGTAGCAGGTGTGTTTATTCACCCTCCTAGTCATACTATGCACTCAGACTAGGTAAGTAAAAGCATAACCCTGCGGGACAGAGAAGGCCAAAAGGTAACCCCCACCTTACTCAGAGAAATCGCTCCCAGGGATGGGCTGCCTGTGCACACAGCGTCAAAGAATAGACCAGCCCTCAGCACAGAAGTCACCCAGCATGTGGCCGCTGCCCTGGGTATGGCTGGGAAGCTGCATTTCACATACAGGTCACAGAGATCAGGCAAAGTAGAGAAAGTAAACAAAACTATCAAAACTGGGTTAACAAAACATGTGTCAGGAAACCAAGCTAACGTGGCTTCAAGCCTTACCCTTAGTCCTGTTCAAAATTAGGTGCACTCCCACCAAGAGAACGGGGTATTCTCTCTACGAGATGATGTTTGCTCCACCCCCTCCTGTCCTCCAAGGACTGCCAGGATGGCTGCGGGAAATAGGAGAATAAAAATTCATAAATTAATGAGGAAACTAGGAATAGTCACACACAACCTACATAAATGGGTACTAGACAGGACACCAGTCAGTTTAACTGCCCCAGTTCATCCCTAAAAACCCAGAGAAATAGTTTGAGTCAAAGACTAAAGTCAAGCTCCCTTCAAGGCAAAGTACAGAGGGTCCTGTACTGTTATTTGTACCTCCCCAACAGCTGCAAAAGTCGAGGAATATGCAGCCTGGATTCACCACAGCCGCCTGAAGTCAGCAGCCCCAGAGCCAATGGCCCCAAAGACAACACACTAAGATGCTCACAAAAACCTGGAGAGCCAAAGAAGCTGATCCTAAAAAGACAAGCTGCCTTGCTCCAGCTTGTGCCCGGACAGCTGACTGGTCCATGCACGGCTGAGGCTCGAGGAGCGTCACATCTCAGGTTATGAAATTGGACTCCTACTTTTTATGCAGTAAGTACTTATAGATTGACTTTATTAATGGGGTTTATGGTGGTTCTAATTTTAGTACTTAGGTATATGCCCAATTTGACTTTGCATTGCTAAGATGGAGCGACAATTGGCAGTTTTCATCATGTAAAAAAGATGATTAGGGTTACTGCAGTTGGCCTCTGTAAACTTCACCATTAATGTGACCAAAACTTAATAACCCTATCTTATTAAGTTTGATGCATATCAGGTTATACCTGGTGGCAGCCTGATAAAACTAATGGCAACTCACACAGGTTAACTTTACACATGTTACTGGCCAAAAAAAAGAAGTAAAAAGAAAAGAAAAAAAAAGGAGGCACTTGTGTAATGCTGGGGGGGGGGGGTCATTGCTGCATCTTTACACCAAATAACACTGCCCCTGATGCAACCATTAGAAGAGACTTAAAGGGATTAACCACCCTGGCAAATGAGCTGGCAAAAATCTCTAAAACTGGAAATCCATTTAGCAATATGCTCCAAAAATCGTTCAGAAACGGAAAAACTCTATTGGCCTCAGTCTTGACCTCCTTAATAATGATAATGGGAGTTTCCATCTTAGTCAGATGCTGCCTCATAGCATGAATCTGGGGGCTAATCCAACAAGTAATAGAAACCTCAATAACTAAAGAGACCCACCCCCATATACCACCCCGATGGCTCTGACTGAAAATAATCTCAAAAATTGAGACTTCTCATTAAACAAGTTGAGAAGTCTCAAAATGTGGGAATGAGGCAGGAGCCCGGCTATGTCCTTAAAGATGACTCTTGGCCAGAAAACTAGAGACTAATCAAAAGAATAAACCCCCTTCCCAGACCCCTCCCAAGGTGGACAGAGCTGGCACTTTCCCGGCAGCTGTAACTGCAACAGAAGGCCATAACTGCTAGAGCAAAACAAGACAAAGAGAAACCATGTCCAGGCTAACTGCTGTTCTGCTTCTACTCTGGCTTCTGCTGGGAAGAAAGTTTCCACTCACCTCCCCTCTGAGAGTTAAGTTGCAAATTTTATCAAACCCTCTGTGCTCTGAGCTCAGGACTCAGACCTGGAGCTTTGCTCTCTGAGGCTTGCTGGTGAATAAACAGACCTGCTATATCTTGATAGGCCCTTGAGACTTGTTTTTCAGGTACTGAAGTCTCCTGCAACAGAACCAACAGTCTCAGAATCCAGGATTCTGACAGTTGGACTTACAGTCACTGAGACTAGTACCTGAAGGATTTCTCATGTCCCTCATTATGCCTCAGGAGTTGGCAGCACCTCCTTCATGTGGGCAGCCATTAGAGCAGGTCAGGACAGAGCCTGTGGGGTGTGTGTGTGTGTGTGTGTGGGTGTGTGTGTGTGTACTCATCTCCAAGCACCTGCAAGAGCATCATGGTAAAATCTGGACTAAAAATGCCATGAGATGGTGGGAGGGTGGGTATTTCAATGACTTAACCTTTCTGAGAACAAACTGGTATCAACTGTCACAAACCTTTGGTAGATTTGTGATAATTGACAGAAGCATCCCATGTTTTGGACATCTGTGGTCTTTGGTCCTATGACCCCATGCATAGGACTACAAACACTAATACACTTAAAAGATTTATGGAAAAGGGGCTTTCCAATAGATTTATATCTAATGGTCATTAATGAGACCATGAATAATGGATTAAAATCTGTCATTTTCTTTGACGATACAAATTCTTTCAGCTTAATAGGACAAAGGATAAAAGGTATCAGATGGAGATGCTTAGTACACAGGGTTAATATGCAAGAAGTTTTTATTTTCTAATTATTTATTTATTTATTTATTTTGCAGTACCGGGGATTGAACGCAGGGGCGTTCTACCTCCGCGCTACACCCCCGGCCCTATTTTTTTTATACTTTATTTTGAAACCGGGTCTCACGAAGTTGCGGAGGGCCTCACTAAGGAGAGAGAGAGAGAGAGAGAGAGAGAGAGAGAGAGACAGGGAGAGAGAGAGAGAGAGAGAGAGCTGAGGCTGGCCGCGAACCCGGATCCTCCAGTCTCCGCCTCCCAAAGTACTGGGATTACAAGTGTGCGCCACCACGCCTGGCCGTATTTTTTGATACTAAGGATTGAGTACAGGAGAATTCCTCCTCCCAGCAGCACCCCCAGCCCTTTTTATTTCTTTGTTTGAAAACAGGGTCTCGCTAAGCTGCTGAGGGTATCACTAAGTTGCCAAGGCTGCCCTCAAGCCAGCAATCCTCCTGTCTCAGCCTTCCAAGTACTGGAATTACAGGCGTGTGCCACCACACCTGGCAATAAAATGTTTTGTTTTTTTTTTTTTTTGCGCTACTGGGGATTGAACCCATGGCCATTCTACCTCCAAGCCACACCCCAGCCCTATTTTTTATTTTTTATTTTGAAACTGGGTCTCACTAAGTTGTGGAGGGCCTCACTAAGTAGCTGAGGTTGGCCACGAACCCGGATCCTCCTGTCTCAGCCTCCCAAGTACTGGGATTATAAGCGTTTGCCACCATGCCCGGCTTACAGTAAGTTTTTAAAGAGCGATAACTGCCTCTTCACTGAAGGGTGCAAACATAGGGCAAACGTTTGTCTGAATGTAATAGTTCTGAATAGATAAAGGAATGGATGTAATTTAGTACACAACTGTCACCTCACTATCTTCTATTCCTTTTTTATTCTGAAGCTTGTGGAGGTGAGGCAGGCCCTGAGCTCCATGGCACACACGTCCTGCAGCGGTGACCACACTGACACCGAGGACAGCATTTCAGAACCCAAGTCCGACCTGAGCCTCTCTGTGGGCTACTTCCCAGATGACGAACCCATTGCCTATGAGGACAGCACCTCCTGTGAGGATGAGCCTTGCCTGCACTCTCCAGTTCCATTCCTCCCTCCTATTCAAGGGACATGGTGGACAGAACGCAGAAGAGCCATCAGGAGACACGCTCAGGGTGAGGACGACCCACAGCAGTTTTGCAAACTGCGAATCTCCCTGGACTGGGATGTGGATGCCGGCTCTGACCAGGAAGACACACTAGCTGACCGGGATCTCAATGCACACAGCCAGTGGATGGACAGGTTTCCAAAGGACACAACCAAACTGACTGTCTGCAGACTGGATGGCCTGATGCGAGAGCTCCAGGCATTTCTAGAAAACCAGAACAGTGATGGTGATGATGATGACGATGATGACGATGATGATGATGATGACGACGACTACAAGTATGGTGAGGACAACTCAGTGCTAACTGAGCCTTCTGAGGAGGAAGATTTCCAGCTACCCAGCAAGTCCCCTCCATGTGTGGCTCTCAGCAGTCATCGAGGGCATGATGCTTTGCCCAAGTGCAAAGAACCAGACAATGAAGAGGTCCACAAGGTCCCAGAGAAGCCACCGAGGCTTAATGAGCATGAGTGTGCTGGGGTGAGCACCGAGATGCCTCTGGGGAGAGGGGGGAACAGGACCAGTGTGGGTGCCGGGTTGCACAGCATAGCTCCTTGCTATGTGCTGTGAAGCAGGACTGGAACTAGGGGTCTGAGTGACCTGCAGTGACACAAGGATAATAGCAAGTGAAGGAGTCGGGGAGGAGAGGTCAGGGGAATAGTGAGGAGCACTGAGGGAGAGCGAGGGTACAACAAAGACAAGGGCTAATAATCATGACAGAAACCTGTGTGTGTGTGTGTGTGTGTGTGTGTGTTTAAATATTAATGAGCAGTGAAACGATGCACTTACAGTTGAAATTTCAGTTCCAGAAATGAGTAAGTGTTGACTTCGGGGCTGTTGTCATCACAGCATCTAACTCATCCTTTTCTCGGCAGATGATGAGCCAGGTGAAAAGAGCACAAAGGATGAGAACCGCAGAGACCTCCCCGACCTCCAGCGGGCAGGCAGAGGAGGAGGACACTCCTGACACACAGGCCACTTCCCGCCTGGACTTCGGCTGGGCCTTCCAGTGGCTGAGAAAGCAAATCAGCTCGGCTCTAAGAAGGAGGGAGCGCCCTGAGGAGGCCACCGAGAGCCCCCGTCCGCGGGCGCCAGAGACAGTGTGTTTTCTTAGAGGAAAGAGAATCCAACCTCAAAAATCCCTTGAAGTAGGACACCCCATATCCCCAAATTCTTTAACGTTCTGATACTAGCCCCCATTCCACAACCCCTTAGGGTTATTATCTTTTGCCATAAACAGATGTTCTTGTTATCCATGTTCCCTCCTCCTGCACGTCATGTTGTCTTAGGCTAACAGTAAAGACCTTGTCTAGAAGACTAAGTCATTCTCAGGAAATTTTAGGTAGTAGTATGCTTCTTAAATGAAGGCATTCTTTTCCTTTGCTCTACCCCCTTCTTAACATATATGTACATATATACAATAGGCATACATATAAATACATACATGCATATATATACATATATATACTTTGTGTTATCTTTTATTTTTATGAAACAGGGTCTCACTAAATTTCAGAGATTCTTGCTAATTTATTGAGGGTGGCCTCAAACCTGTGATTCTCCTGCCTCAGCCTCCTAAGGACTGGGATTACAGGCATGTGCCACTGCGCACAGCTACAAATATGGGATTTCAAAGTGTAGGACTTTGAGATGTCAGATGCATCGGTGTGCAGGTACGATCATGGCTGGCTGACCACATGTGGGAGACAGTGTGCAAGGGGCCCAGGGAGACAGTAGAAGGGGGGGCAAGAGAACAAAGAATAGGGCCCTTTAGCAAGAGTCTATACCTGCTCAAGGTCACGAGCTGAGTGTCTTCCCAGCCAGACTTCTCACTGATCCACCTCTGTGAGAACTTCTATTGCACTAGCAGCGCCCTTCTCTACCTCTGCTAGCGCCTGAACTTCACGAAGAGTTGGATCCCATCGCCACACTGTCCCTGACTTTCATCCCAGCTCTAGTAATATTCACAATGCCCATGCTTCTCCCAGATCTTCTTCTTCTTCCTCTTTTCTTTTTCCTTTTGGCACTGGGGATTGAACCCAGGGGCATTCTACCTCCAAGCTACAGCCCAAACACTTTTTATTATTTCTTTCAAAACACGGACTTGCTAAGTTGTTGAAGGTCTCTCTAAACTGCTGCTGAGCCTGGTCTCAAATGATCAATCCTCCTGTCTCAGCCTCCCAAATACTGGGATTACAGGCATATGATACCTTGCCCGGTGGAATTGTATATTTGAAAGGAGAAAAAAAGCAGGACCTTCGCAATTTAGCAAGACCCTGTTTCAAAAGAAAAAATAAACGCCAGCATGGTATCGCAGCCCCGTAATCCCAGTACTTAGGAGGTTGAGACAGGATGACCAGAGGTTCCAGGCATTCAGCAACCTAGCCAGAGCCTGTTTCAAGCAAAACAATAAAAATCAAAAGTGCTGGAGCATGGCTCCTTGGTAGAATGCTCCTAGGTTCAATGTCCAGGAGACAATGCCACAGAAACCAAGAGCTCAGTTCTTCACTCAACCAGTGATGTTGATGCTGCTCCTGATCTCGCAAGGTCTCCTCCTGAGAACACAGTGAAGAGTTCCACAAGGATGAATAATGGTGATTACTCAAATCTGTCTATCTCATAGTGAAAAATACATTTTTCTCCTTCAAATGTGTAAACTCCTTTTAAAATTAACACTACCAAAAATCTAGTCAGAAGGAAGAAGCTCAAATTATATTTTTGCTCAAATTTCTCCTAACTCAGTTATGGCGACCAAGAACCTAATTTTATTTACTTAAACATAACGATTTAGATACTGATAGGCAGTGTATTATCAATATGGATACAATGATCTAGGTAGATAAAGATGTACAGATATAATTCTGGTGGATTAACACCATTTTGATTACTAGCATCTGTACAGTCTGTATACAAAGCTTGTCACAAGTGAAAAATTAAAATGCAAGACACTAACCTTGTCTAAATACACCTGTATAGAGTATTGTCACAGAAGTAGATGGAGGCACTGCCCCACTCTCAGAGCTGACTTGTTATTTTGCTTTCTGCATGTAATGTGTGGGGATCGCCCCTGTTTCCATCCTCACCCCCTCTGGAGAACCCCATCCTCCCTAGGAGCTGCTGCTCAGGTGGAAACCAGCGTGTCTCCTGTCCAGAGTGAAGGCTGCAGTGTTGGGGTCTCAGGCCCTGGCTGGGACCCAGTTCTGTCTCTTCTGAAAGCCCAGGAGCTCCAGCAGCAGCCCTGCCCTGCACAGCCCCACCCAGGCTGCTTTGCGTTGCTCTTTGTCTTCATTCCAGAGCTCGTCTCTGCACCTGGAAGCCAGAGGGACCATCCCGTCTCATGGTGTGTTTGCGCTTATATTCTTAGGAGTTTTTCCTTAAAACTCTCTCTTACTGGCCATAGTTACCTTCTCAATCTGCCTCTTTTCTAAATGCTGGGCATCTGAGAGTATTTTCATTAAATTGGTTTTATTTCTTTGCTCAATATTTTTTGGGGGACAGTGGAACACCGCATGTCTTTTTCAGCCATCGTTGACATTTTTTATATGTTTTTCTGCTGTTTTTGGAATTTATTGTTGTATTTGTGTCAGTGGAACCTCATTTACTCCTTAGCTATTGCAGAATGATTCTGTCATGTTGCTTATCCCCATCCTGCCCAGGCAGCCCGTCCTCCATCATCTCCCTGGGTGTCTGCAATGAGGGTCATGGAGCAGGTGCAGGTGGGTGGTGAGGCAGGTGGGTAACATGTGTCGGTCTCTGGTGCTGATGGAGGAATGGTCCCTCCTGGGCCAGGGAGAGGCAGGGAGTGAGGAGGATCCTTCTGGCTGGGTGAGCTCCTTCGCCTCAGTGGCTGCATCTTATGGGCCAACAGGAAGATTTCCACCTGCTTTCACATTGACAGATGAAATAGTTCAAGCTTACTGAATAATTACACTTTATCCTCTATAATATATACTCAGAAGCAGTTTTTAAAACAAGGTTTAAACCACTATTACAGTGCTAAGCAAGTGAGTGACCTGGGGTGTAGCTTGGAGGTAGAATGTCTCTGAGTTCAATCCCCAGTACCGAAAAAAAATTAAATAAATAAATATCCCAAGAAAATTATTGCCTTTGTATAGTAGTAATAAGGTTGAAGTTTTTTTGTTTATAGCAAGCTATTTTTTATTATAAATGAAATAAACATACTCAACCATATTTAAACTTTTCTGCATGAATTCGTCAATAAAGCTCTTTTAAAAACAACAATATCTCCATAATACTTTTGGAAGGGTTCATTAGTGCAAGGGGATTTTATTTTTTGTTTTCTTGGGGATTGAACATAGGGGTGCTCTACTTCCAAGCTAAACCCCCAGCCCTTTTTAGTTTTTATTTTGAAATGGTCTCGCTAAGTTGCTGAGGTTGTCCTCGAACCTATGGCCCTCCTGCCTCAGCCTCTCAAGTCCTAGGATTACAGGCATGCGTCACCATACCTGGTTGTGCAGGGGATTTTAAAATATGTCAAGGCCTTTGCTTGAGGTAAAAGCAGACAATGATGAAGTTCAGATATGATTAGGAACAGAAGCTTTACCATATTTACAAGTAAAATTATTTTTACAAGTTTACAAGTGTATGTTACCTGATAAAAACAAAAATCATGAGTAACTTTTGGGAAGTTCTATAAATATTAAGTAACTTCTGGGAAGTTCTAAACAGTGAGTGTCCAGCCATTCTGGTGCTCAGGTAGGCGAGCCATAGCTGTATTGTCTGGAGTGGGGTTCTGTTGTTAACCTTAGGTTAGTGTGTGTATGGGGGGCAGTGTAGACTCCTTGTTGGTTACCACATGTTGGCCCTAGGGGTGATGGCTGTTCCCTCTATCTGCTACTTTATATTCTGCTACACCCCCAGCCCTTTCTATTTTGAAACAGGATTTCACTAAGTCGCTGATGGCCTCTGTAAGTTGCTGCGACTGGCCTTGAACCTGAGATTCTCCTGTCTCAGCCTCCCACTTACTGGAGTATAGGCATGTGCCGCCCACCTGGCTAGTTAACGATTCTTTATGTTGACTATTTCCCGTCAGATTTTAGTGTGAGCAGTCTCCTGATTGAACACAGACATTAACAGATTTTAAATCTCAAGGAAGCCGCTTCCTTGGAGTCGCCCTTGTCCTCCTCCTGCTCTTGGCGTGCTCTTGTCGTCCTCCCTGCAGCCGCCTCCGCCGCCCGCTCCTTGTCGGAGGCCTTGCACGAGGCCTCGGTGCGGCCGCTGCAGCCCGAGCTGCGCTGGTGAGCGAGGCTGTGGATCTGCAGAGACGCCGCGGGCACAGGGACGCGGGACCCACGGGGTGGTCGTCGTCGGCCTCCCCCACCCCACGGCGGCCCGGCCCGGCTTCCCTGTTAAGTCCCTGCACCAGGACGACTTCTGGCAGCATGGCGGGAGCCTGCGTGAGGAGACCCGCCAGGCATCTGGGGCTGGAGGCGGGCACCTTCCTGCCACAGCCGCGGCCAGACACCACCCGAGCTCCGAAGGGGCGGCGGCCACAAATGGTATTATAAGAGGGAATTGTATAGCCTTGTTCAACAACCGAGTTTTATGTGACCGTATTACTTCGGATGTTAGGACATTTTAACAGTGTCACCTATACCTTTCGCTAGACCATCTCCACATCTGACTCCTCTGTGGGTTTTGTTACCCTCCGTCTCCCCCTATAGGATGCAAACACAGAACAGAGGTGACATCCCTGTTGTCCACTGCGACCTCCGGGACCTCAGCGCCAGCTTCCTATGAAGGAAGCTGTGACCCAGCCGTGCGCAAATCGTGTGGTTGCTGGTTTGACATGATATGTGGGGCTTTTTAAGGGGAATATGTTATGTTTTTTT
>PVJS01057121.1:0-12151 GCA_004027185.1 Glis glis | reverse complement strand
CTACGCCCCCGGCCCTATTTTTTATGCTGTATTTTGAAACCAGGTCTCACGAAGTTGTGGAAGGCCTCACTAAGGAGAGAGAGAGAGAGACAGGGAGAGAGAGAGAGAGAGAGAGCTGAGGCTGGCCGCGAACCCGGATCCTCCGGTCTCCGCCTCCCAAACTACTGGGATTACAAGCGTGCGCCACCACACCTGGCAGCCAATGGACCTATGTTCTAAAAAAATTTTTCTAATCAAGTGAAATTTTTGTCCCTTTTTAAAAAAATTAATTCCTTGTCAAACAATTTATAGTGAATAAATTTCCAAGAAAGGAGCAGGAATCTATCATTTGTGGGGTTCCAAATTATAAGTGTCAATAAATATGCTGAGGATTTCGTGTTTTTCCCCTTGTCAGACACAGTCAGAACCTCAGGAATAGACCTAAACAGGAAGCTACTCTTATGAGGCTGTTTCACAGAGCTTAAGAAGGCCCTCCTCAAATGTTAGATCTCACAAAAGTTCCTGGGAATCTTGTTAAAATGTAGATTTCAAGCCAGGCATGGTGGTATCTGCCTGTGATCCAAGCTATTCAGGAGGCTGAGGGAGGAGGATCACAAATTCAAGGCTGGCCTGGGCCACTTAGTGAGGTCCTGTCTCAAAAAAAAAATTTTTTTTTAAAGTCTGAGGACAATGCTTAGTGGTAGCGCATTTGCCTAGCATGTATGAGGTCCTGGGTTCAAACCCCAGTACTGCCAAAAAAAAAGAAAATAATGATGATGATCATGATCATGATCATGATGATGGAGGAGGAGGAGGAGGAGGAAGAGGAGGGGAAGAAGATGGAGAAGAAGAAGGAGAAGATGAAGATACCTGGATGAGGCCTAAGGTTCTGCATTTCAAACAAGCTCCCGGGCAAAACAGATGTTGATGATCTGTAAATGGTGTCTACTGTAACCTATCTCTGCTACTCCTTGCGTGGGTCAGAGTCCTCACCCACACTGTAGGACTTTAGACATCAGAGTGGCACATAGGCCCGTTCACCTTGCAGAAATGATCAGCACTATCGCATTACTTTATTTTACTTAATTATCCTGTTGCAGGAAAACTAGGTCCCTGAAGTCAGGAGACAGAAACCGGAGTTGGAAGCAGGTTTCTTTATTCACTAGTAAAGGCGCAGCAAGCAATGCTTCGGGTCTGAGCACTGATCACTGAACATACAAGGTCTTGTATGCATCTGGTTACCTATTGGGAGGGGAGGGGTAGGCGTGAGACTTGTGTTTCCTAGTGTAAGTATGAGGACAGAGGCAGAACAAGCAATTAATCATTATACTGTTTATCTTTTCATCACTCTTTGTTTCTGTTTGAGACAGCCTGTGCTGGGTGGAACCCCGAGCCGTCCAGGGTGAGTCTGCCTGGTTTATGTCTGAGTGAGCCTCTGCTGTCTTATCTTTCCAACTGCCTGTTTACTTACATCTAAGGGGGAAACTGTGAAGAAGCTTCATTCTTTTCATTTTGCTTTTAGCCAAAAGTAGTTTTAAGGACAAAGCCAGGTGTCCTGACTCAATCCCACTTAGAATTTTAGAGAAAAATAAAATTTAGATTAAAAAAATGAGAAATATCAAGCAAAAAGTTGAGTTTCTAAGCCAGGCATGGTGGTGCATGCCTATAATCTCAGTGCTTGGGAGGCTGACACAGGAGGATCGCAGGTTCAAGGTCAGCCTCAGCAATCTAATGAGGCCCTGAGCAACTTAGCAAGACCTTGTTTCAAAATAAAAAAAATAAATAAAACAAAATAGGGCTGGGTGGGGGTAGAATGCCCATGAGTTCAATCCCTAGTACCAAAAATAAGATGTGTTTCCTACGACCCTTGAGACTTCCTCTTTCAGCTAGGTAGAAAAGTGCTTTGGAAAAGTGAGTTTTCTGCAGTTCTCCATTGACCCAACCTGGCTTAGATCTTTAATATAAAGCACATGAGCTCAGAGAAACAATCCTGGCTTTTCTGGGCTTAGGGAGTCCTCCTCACCCTGAGCTGGTGCCAGTGCATAAAGACACGGGTTCCAGCCTTAGCTCAGTCATTTAGGAAACGTGTTACTTTGGCCCCAGGCGTTCATATTCCTCTTTTGTAAAGTGTGGCTGAGGAGCTGGTGGTGAGAACATCCTGGCTGTGACATCTGAGGCTGATTCGGCTAATTGGGCATGTCACAGATGTCTTCCATGTTTGTACTTTATCCTCAGAGCCTCAGGGAGCTATTGAAGGCTTAAAAATAGGAGAATAATACAATGCAACATGGCAGGATTAACACCAGAGGATGAGAGGAAATCCCACGGTTTGGCTAACAATTGGCCAAACGATGAGTAACTGTGTGCAGCTGCCAGACTTAAGGCAAATTTCAGTTACAGTCACCCGCAGAAGAGAATCATTGCAAAAAGCAAGGCCAGGCCTCTGTTTACTCTTCAAACAAATAGTTGAGTTTAGCAAACAAAGCTTGATTAAAGGCCATCATGGAATATCAGTTATCACAAGTGTATAAATTTTTATGCATATGCTTAATAAGGACAAGAATACATACACATGAATTGTGTATCTGTGAACCAAACCTAGCGTAAGCTAAGTCCTGTGACCAAAGCATTACATGTGGTTCTGATTAACATCTCCCTCTTGGAATTAATAATAGCTGCCATTGTTTATTGAGTGCCTCTTCTGTGCTAGGTCCTCTGCATGCATTGTCTTGATTTGCTCTCACAGTAACCACAAGAGATAGACATTACTGTCCCCACTTATAAATCAGAAAGCAGACTCGGAGGTTAATTAACTTGCCAGAGATTACACAGGTGGCTGAGATGGATTTTGAACTCTGGTCTGCCTGACTTCCTGGCTCTTAACCTCACACTCACTGAAAATGAAAGCAAAGAACAAATGCATATGCCCGTTGTTCCTCAGTCAGAAATCACTCGGGATTCGTCCTTTATCCATCACACATGAATAATAAATATATAGACTCAGTCGGGTGTTGTGGCACATACCCAGGACTTGGGAAGCTGAAACAGGTGGATTGCAGGTTGAAGGCCAGCCTCAGCAACTTAGAGAGGATTTCAGCAACTTAGGGAGACCCTGTTTCAAATTTTTTAAAAAATGAAATAGGGCTGGGGGTGTAGCTTGGAGGTAGAATGTCCCTGGGTTCAATCCCCAGCACCACCACCAATAACAACAACAAAATATATATATATAAAACCAGGCATGGTGGTGCATGCCTGTAATCCCAGTACTTGGGAGGCTGAGACAGAAGGATCACAGGTTTGAGGCCAGCCTCAGCAACCTAGTGAGGCTCTCAACAACTTAGCAAGATCCTGTTTCAAATTTTTAAAAAATAATAATAATAAATAAAAAGGCTGGGGATATACCTCGGAATTAGAATATCCCTGGGTTCAATCCCCAGTACCAAAAAAAAAAAAATCAATCTGAAACCATCCGTGAGTATATCACATACTTGGTGAGATGGTCTCACTGAGTGATAGGGTATGTATCTTAAAAATATTTGTCTAAGCCGGGTGTGGTGGCACACTCCTGTTATCCCAGTACTTGGGAGGCTAAGACAGGAGGATCACAGGTTTGAGGCCAGCCTCAGCAACTTAGAAAGACCCTCAGCAACTCAGCAAGACCCTGCTTCAAAATAAAAAAGTGTTGGGGATGTAGCTCAGAGGTAGAATGCCCCTGGGTTCAATCCCCAGTACAAAAAAAAACTATTTTTGCCTAATAAATAGTCTCAACTATAGTCTTACATATATTTTAGATTGCCAATTTATACTTCTTTTTGCATACATATAATTAAGATTGCAATGTATACCTAAACAATTATGTTTGCTTTCATATATGTGTAGTAGATATTGGCTATCTACAGATCTACTTAATTTGCAAATGTGCTTAATTTGAGGATCGTGTGCCTATGTGTGAATGTCTTCTGATTGTTTTTTAAAAATAAGGTCACAGACAGATAAATACATCTATGACTATATTTCATAGGTGCCATAGTGACATCTTGTGGGAAAAGCAGCTTTGACTTGCAGCTGTATGGGGCTGAGTATTTCAAAACTACTTTTCCTATTTACAAAGTGGAAACTATCATCAGACTGAATTTGAGATGTTGACCGTTGAAGCGTACTTGGGCTCTATACAAATTTGAGATGATGACCATTGAGATATAGTTGGGCTCTATACAAATTTGAGATAACAGGGTTTCATGTCAATTTCCAATAAAATAATAAAATATTTCTGAATCATGTGTAGTTTGATAAAGTTGTCAGAAGTAAACCTGCAAGCAACATTGCAAGAGATTTAAGCCAAAGAATTTTTTTAAAATTTTGTTTTTGTTTTTAGATATGAAAGGAGCAATTTCCTCTGGGAATAATTTTGGAATAATTTAATTTGAAATCAGGTAAGATAATATTAACTTTCTGCATTACAGAAACTCATATTCCCCTATGATACCTTTCTAGCATCTCAAACAATCACAGCTTATTAGATTGTTTGCTGAGTACAACATAAATACTTACTTACTGAGCCCTCACTATGCGCAAAGCATTCTGAAAGCCTTTCTGCTTTTCCTGCAAGACCTGCTGGCCTGATGAGTCGGCTACGGCACATTTATTAAGGAGGCTGAGGGTTGATTTCATCCACCTGGGACTGAGTTCCCTCATTCTACCCCTTAGAAAGTATTTTAACATCATGGAGGAAAAGACAGTGGCCTTTAAGTCAAATAAAAACTGAGCATTTCCCTGTTCTGTTTTTTTCATTTTTTAATTTCTTACTCAAATTCCTGGGTGCACAAACATTTACTTCATTATTCTGTATAATGTAATGAATATATGAATACATGTATTTATACGTTACCTATTCAGCATAAGTGTTATTTTAAATTTTAATACTGAGATCATTTAAAAGGTTGTTACATTAAGTATAATATAGTCTATCTTTTTTCATTATATTTGATCTATCTAGTAAGTCAGAACAGGTGTGATTACTGAGTTATTTAAGGGCCACTGCTGGGTGAATTCATTTTATTTTCGCCTAATTTATCCTTTATTTACTACTTATCACCACTAGAGGGCATCTGAGGACCAAGCTAAGTATAATGTAATGCTGTGAGTAAACCAAGCTATTAAAATAAGTTTATTAAAATAAGACTACAGCATCTTCCATCAAAAAAGCTAATTGAGTTTTGTGGCATAGATATCCAGAAATTACTTGATGATAGTTTTATAATGAAGTTAGTAAATATGCATACACTTCCTATTAAAATGTTAAATTAAAACACTTCCTTTTCTTTTTGATACAACAGCTAATTCGGTAATTAGAATTAAATTTGAAAATGCCAAGTATAATAATTGCAATTATGCATCAAATTATATTTGCAACTGCACCTGCCTACCTTTTTTAAGTTGGTATGTAATTACAAACAAACTACTGATCATCTGAGAAAGAATGAGGAATCAGCCGGGCAAATCTGTGGTCTCAGCCAGGTGTGGTGTTGCATGACTGTAATCCCAGCCACTCAGGAGGCTGAGTCAGGAGGATTAAAAGTTCAAGGCCAGCCTGGGAAATTTAGGGAGACCCTCTCTCTAAATAAAAGAAATTTTAAGGGCTGGGCTTCTAGCTCAGTGGTAGAGTGCCCCTAAGTTCCATCCCTAGTACCAACAAAAAATAAGTAAAATAAATCTCCAGTGTCATCATTTTTAGCCTGTCACTCAACAATGATGTACTGAGTATCTACTGTGTGTCCAGCACTATTGGTGTTGTGGATTTGCTGTCTTGAAGCTCCCACGTAGAAGAAGAGATAGAAAAGTGGACAGATGGTGAGATGGACAGTATTCACCAGTGTGCTGATAGGGCATGCACAGCATGAGGGGGGAGTCGGAGCAAAGAGAGAGTGCTGCAGGCCTTCCAAGTAATTTTCTCTTCCTGGTACATGCCTACCTCCAACTATAAAGATATAGGCTACTGAAGCTGGGCATGGTGATACATGCCTGTAACCCCAGTGTGTCATCATTTTTAGCCTGTCACTCAACAATGATGTACTGAGTACCTACTGTGTGTCCAGCACTATTGCTGTTCTGGATTTGCTGTCTTGAAGCTCCCACGTAGAAGAAGAGATAGAAAAGTGGACAGATGGTGATGGAACAGATGGACAGATGGAACTTGGGAGGCTGAGACAGGAGGATACCAGGTTTGAGACCAAACTCGGCAGCTTAGTGAAACTCTCAACAACCTAGTAAGACCCTGTTTCCAAACAAAAAATAAAAATGGGTGAGGTAGAATGCCCCTGGGTTCAATTCCCAGTATCACAGGAAAAAAAACATAAAGAATAAACACGGACATACAAATATGGTTTCAAATTCTGTTTCACTCTCATACTAACTCTGTGACCTAAGACAAGTCTTTTAGCTCTCCAAACTTTGACTTCCTCTCAGTGAGACATTAATAATAACAATAATACAACCAGCTGGGCATGGTGGCCCACGCTTGTAATCCCAGTACTTGGGAGGTGGAGACCGGAGGATCCAGGTTTGTGGCCAGCCTCAGCTACTTAGTGAGGCCCTCTGCAACTTCGTGAGACCTGGTTTCAAAATAAAGGATAAAAAATGGGGCTGAGGGTGTAGCTTGGAGGTAGAATGCCCCTGCGTTCAATCCCCAGTACTGCAAAAAAAAAAAAAAAATACAACCTACCACAGAGAATTGTGGTGAGGACCAAAGAAAATGCTTATAATGTATTTACTGCAATAGCTGGCACATGCTATACGTTCACTATTGTGGGGGGAGGCGATATTGGGGATTGAACCCAAGGGAATTCTACCTCTGGGCTATACCCCCAATCCTTTTGTTGTTGTTGTTGTTGTTGTTGTTGTTGTTGTTGTTGTTGTTGTTGTTTTGGAACAGGGTCTTGCTAGGTTGCTGAAAGTCTCACTATGTTGCTGAGGCTGTCCTCAAACCTGAGATTCTCCTGTTTCAGCGTCCCAAGTACTGGGGTTACAAGGATGCGCCACCATGCCCAGCTTACGTTCACTATTAATAATATTACTATTATTACTTTCATGTTATATCCAATCGACCTGGAATAGACTCCACAGTCCCAAGTTGGAGGCAAACAAGATGACACCGAGAGCATTTGCTCTCCTTGTGTCATGGGAGATGAGGTCTACTGAAGGGGAAAATGATAATCTTCTGAATAAGAGGACTGGTGGTTACTCACAAAAACTTGGCTCTGATCTCTTGATCATCCTACCCATAAACTTTTGCACTTTCCCTCATTGCTGGATTCACTGCCTGGCCCTCCTCCTCCTCCTCCTCCTCCTCCTCCTCCTCCTCCTCCTCTTCTTTTCTTCTTCCTCTCTCTCTTTCTCTCTCTCTCTCTCTCTCTCTCTCTCTCTCTGATGTTACAGAGCCTCAGAGTGAGGTGGAATTATTTTTCTCTCTTGAACATAATATTCCAGAATGAAATGGGTTCGTATTATGTCTGCATACTGTTCTGGGTATTTAATGCATAAGTCTCTAGCATAATATCATATTTTAGTCTTGATTTCCTAAATAAAAAAGAGTATTTACAGGATTGGGCTGGATGCAATTCACAAATCATATTTTGTTTTTATTTTCTCAATCTTTTTCTTTATTGCAATTACTCAGAGCTGGAAAGGTGACCACAAAATCAAAACCAGATGGGAAAAACTGAGCCAAAGAACAACTAAATCCTGATGGCTAAGAACTATTTAGATCATATTTTATCAATCTATGATTCAATAACAATGAGCACATATTTTGATAAGAGTATAGTATCTCAGACCAAACTTCTCTAATATCATAGATGTTTCAATCATGACAGATGATGACATAAGCCAGCAAACTGAGATGGGGCGTTTGTAGCTATTTTCCTCACCGTTTTAAATTTGTCTGATTTAGTAAATTTATCAGTTGTCCTCTGCCTACCTGGGATTTATCCTTCAGAATCTCAGAGAGAGAAAGGGCCTCTAGGAAAGCCCTACACTCAGCTGGCATACTACGGCTGTGTTTGGGAAGCAGCAAAAATCTGGAGTGATTTTTCAACTGGTGTGAAGATGAGAGGCTGACCTCCTTTTAAATGGAAGCCAAGTGAAAAGCAAAATTATGATGTCTTTCCTCTGTCCCACTGGTGGATACATCCCAGCCCCCATTTTCCCTTAGTAGAGACAAAGGGCTCTTGACACTCCTCCCCTGATCCAATCAATTTGTTTTCAGCTGTTACATTCCAAGTTGATCAAACAGTTTCCCTGGTAAAATAAGCCACTCACAAAGAGATCATGGGTTGAGCACAAAAGAGAAGGAAATCTGGGTAGAGAAGAAAGAAAGAGAGAGTGTTATTTGATCATTTATTCTGTTGCTTATTTTTTTCCCTGTAAGTACAATTGCCGCTAAAACTATGTCTCTGTCTCAATGTATAAACTAACTTTTCACAGGCAGTTTTATTTTAGTCAACTACATCAAGTATTCATTTTTGGCAAGAGTTGAGCACACCAGCTCCTGATGGAGACAGGCTGCAAAGAAAGCAGGCCAGTGCATCCCGACTTTGACAATGATTAAAGTGGAATGCTCAGGGTAGAAAGGCCATACAGAAGCACCCGGTTTTCTGTCCCTCTGGGGGATACAGTAGAGTGCCATGAAATGAGTGGGTTTGTGCTACTGCCCAGGAAGAAACAATACTGGCAGAGACTGTGTACTGGACCTGCTGCCTGGGCAGTCTTGCCTCCCTCTATAAAACAATGAGGGTGCCAAGCTATAGCTGGAAAATGTTTAAAGGTGGCAGTCATCGCCCTGACACCTCTGTGCTTGACTCTGTGTCTCACCACTCCTTTAAACATTTCTTTCACCCACATCACTCCTTAGATATTCTTTGGGTTTCTGAGATTATCCAAACTTGTCCTACAGCAGCAGTGTATTACTTAGGGTTCTCCAGTGTTTAGATAGATAATAGATAGATAGATAGATAGATAGATGATAGATAGATAGATAGATAGATAGATAGATAGATAGATGATAGATAGATAGATAGATAGAGATAGATAGATAGATAGATAGATGATAGATGATGCTGATAGATAGATAGATAGATGACATATTGATTGATTTTTATATTATAAGAATTGACTCACATGATTATGGAGTCCAAAAGTGCTATTTGCATCTATGGAGTCCCAAGATATGTAATCTGAAAGCTGTAGAACCAGGAAAGCCAGTGGTCTAATTTCATCTGAGTCCAAAGATCTAAGAACTGTGATGGAGGTGATTTAGGATTTAGGTTTAAATCCTAAAGCCTGAAGATTTGTGAACCAGTAGTTCCAATGTTTGAGGACACGAAAAAGTGACTCTTCAGTTCCAGTATTGAAAATTCACCCTTACTCCTTGTTTTTGTCCTATCCAGGCTCTCCAAAGATTAGACGATGCCCATCCAAATTGTTGAGGATCTTCTTTACTCAGTCTATTGATGCAAATGGCTATCTACTCTGGACACCCTTACAGGCACCCCAAGAAATATCCAGCTGTTTGGATATCCCTGAGCCTCATCAAATTGAAATAAAAATTAACCATTGAAAACAGGTTACAACTTCAGAAATTCAAGATTTTTCTCTTTAAACAAAGAAGACTTCTTTGCCAGTCTTTCTAGTTGGCTGAGATCTAAGAGAAAATAACTTCTGACCTTTAGCATATAGTTACCCTACCTTTACTCCACAGCCCTCATCTCATCCCACCACACACTAGCAGACCACCACATGAGAATCTGACCTTCTTCCCTGCTCCTCAATAAAAATGTCATGGCTTTCCAGCAGTATAGCACATCCAACATGATTGAATGCCTTTTTCACACCAGACAAAGCACTGGCATGGAGCAGAAGGCATGAATCTACTGTGTGTGTGTGTGTGTGTGTGTGTGTGTGTGTGTGTGTGTGTGTGTGTGATATGAGTATTTTCTTGGGCAATGGCTTTTATGATATATAGGAAAAGGATACAATAAAACATGAGATATGTGTCTTGTTCTAGGTAATATAAGGAAGGAAGCCAGAATAATAAATAATGAGTAGGCAACACAGCAGAGTCAAGGAGATGGAAGGAAGTGAACCGTGTTTCTGGTAAAACTCTCACTTAGATTATGACACCAAATATTAAATCTGTTCCTTTCCCTTTCTTCTCCCCCATCATTGTCTTAGTGTTGTCTGCTACTAACAAGAAGAAGAAGAAGACAGGCATCTTCTTCATTTTATATAAAAGCGGAGGCCAACTTCAACAACGTAGTGAGACCCTGTTCCAAAATTTTAAAAATAAATAAATAAAAAGGCCTGGGGATGTAGCTCAGAGGTGGAATCCCCCTGGGTTCAATCCCCAGTGCTCCAAAAAAATGTGAAACTTAAAAGCATATAATTCTGAAGTAAGTCACTCACTTTCAATATCATTTGAGTCTTCTTGAGGTAGAATGGAAGAAATTTTAAAATAGGTAGGAAACACACAAAAGGAAGAAAGCCTGTGCGAAGGTTCCACATACTTTTCCTCCCAAGCCAGTTCTCTCTCCCAGGCCCATCATTTCTGGGAAATCTATAAATTTTCATGCACAATCTTAAAGTTGCTGGAAATTCACCCTCTGTTAATTAGCTTACTAATACATATATTTTTAGAATGCAATGAGCAAAGTGAGATACAAAACCTATAACACAGGGTACTTTTCCAATGTTGTATAATAATCAGATCATGGGAAAGACATCAACCTGAGGATCCTGAAAATTGCCAGCCAGCAAAAACTATCTCACTAATCCCACATACCTTCCCATGCCAACCCGTACAAAGTTCCCTTTAAAAAGAGAGTCTGAGACCATAAAAGTGCATCTTTCTAGATAGCCTGCATTCTCTCTTGAATGTGTACTCCTTGCTTTCCTAAACAAATCTCCATGCCTCAGTATCTGACACATGCTGAAAACCTCGTCCATCATGTTCAAGGACCTCATCATCCTGCATTGAGGTCCCCATCTCCAGGACCTCCTCAGACCCCCTCTGGTGACACTCTGAGCCACCCGTACTAACTAACTAGACAGCTTTCAGCTATAGTCCTACAACAAAAATGAATTGAAGCTGGGCATGGTGATGCACACCTGTAATCCTAGTACTTGGGAGGCTGAGACAGGAGGATCACAGATTTGAGGTCAGCCTCAGCAACTTAGTGAGGCCTTCAGCAACTTAGTGAGACCCTATTTCGAAATAAAAAATAAAATAGGGCTGGGGTGGTAACTCAGAGTTAGAATGCCCCTGGGTTCAATCTTTAGTACTATACACACAAAAATAAAAATAATAATAATTGATATTCTCTTATAACACTGTATAACCCATGTGGCTCATGTGTGTGTTATCTATGTATTTATTATTTTAATATACTTTTACTGGTGTATTGTAGTCTCACATCATAATGTAGTGCAGAGTGGTAGGAACAAACATGCACACAGCACTTGGTGAACTTACCCCCCACCACTCCTTCCCCACTCCCTTCCCTTCACGTGTTAAATTTTGATGAGAGATACTGTTTAATGAATCTTAAAATTGGAGCTATTTGTCAAAGATTAGGTAAATAGAAAAATGGGGAAATTTAACTAAGGATGATTTGACTTTGTTTCCCTTAATTATTGTTTTTTTTTATTACTGGGTTTTTTGCATGCTAAGCTAGAGGCCTTGGGCAAGAAAATAAAAGGATATAAACATATATACATACATATAATATTACATATATAGTATATATAATATAACATATGTATGCATACACACATATATACACATACATATATAATTAAGGATATATATGCTTTATGATTTAATATATATAAGCTGAGCCGGGTGTGGTGGCGCACACTTGTAATCCCAGTACTTTGGGAGGCAGAGATCGGAGGATCTGGGTTCACGGCCAGCCTCAGCTCTCTCACTCTCTCTCTTTGTGTCTCTCTCTCCCTGTCTCTCTCTCTCTCTCTCTCTCTCTCTCTCTCTCCTTAGTGAGGCCATCCGCAACTTTGTGAGACCAGGTTTCAAAATAAAATATAAAAAAATAAGGGCTGGGGGTGTAGTGCGGAGGTAGAACGCCCCTGCGTTCAATCCTGGTACCGCAAAAAAAAAAAAAAA
>PVJS01057120.1:0-12152 GCA_004027185.1 Glis glis | reverse complement strand
TTTCAATTTCACGGAATAGTTTGTGAAGTATTGGTTTTAGTTCTTCTGTAAAGGTTTTGTAGAATTCGGCTGGAAAACCATCTGGACCTGGGCTTTTCTTTGATGGCATACTCTTTATTACTGTTTCTATCTCTGTGCTTGCTATTGGTTGATTCAGGTTTTCTATATCCTCTTGGTTCAATTTAGGTAGGTTGTATGTGTCTAGAAATCTTTCAATTTCTTCTAGGTTTTCCATTTTATTGAAATATAAGTTTTCAAAGTAGTTTCTTATGATCCTCTGGATTTCTTCACTATCTGTAGTGATGTCCCCTTTTTCATTTCTGATTTTGGTGATTTGGGTTGATTCTCTTCTTCTTTTGGTTAGGTTAGCTAGTGGTTTGTCAATCTTGTTAATCTTCTGAAAGAACCAGATTTTTGTTTTGTTGATTCTTTGTATTGTTTTTTTTTTATTCTCTATTTCATTAATTTCTGCTCTGACTTTAGTTATGTCCTGCCTCCTACTGGCTTTGGGATTCAACTGTTCCTGCTATTCAAGATTCTTGAGGTATGTCATTAGGTTATTTATTTTGATGTCTTCTGTTTTTCTTATGTGGGCACTCAGTGCTATAAATTTTCCTCTTAACACTGCCTTCAAAGTGTCCCATAGGTTTTGGTACGTTGTGTCTATGTTTTCATTTAATTCTAGGAATCTTTTTATTTCTCCCCTTATTTCTTTTCTGATCCATTCCTCATTCAGAAGTGTATCATTCAGTCTCCATGTATTTATGTGGTTACTTTTAGTCTTCCTGTTGTTAATTTCCAGTTTCATTCCATTGTGATCTGAGAATATGCAGGGAATTGTAACACATCTTTTGGATTTGCTGGTGCTTGCTTTATGACCCAGTATGTGACCTATTTTGGAGAATGTTCCGTGGGCAGCTGAGAAAAATGTGTATTCAGTTGTTTCTGGTTGAAATAATCTGTATGTGTCTATTAGATTCATCTGGTCTATGGTTTGCTTTAGGTCTGAACCGTCTTTATTCATTTTTTGTCTGGAGGAGCGATCTATTGGCTTGAGTGGTGTGTTGAAGTCTCCCAATATTATTGTGTTTGGGTCTATTTGGGACCTGAAGTCCTGAAGAATTTGCTTTATGAATGCGGGTGCGCCCACATTTGGGGCGTAAATGTTTACTATTGTTATACCTTCTTGTTGGATTGTTCCTTTTATTAGTAAGAAGTGATCTGTTTTGTCTCTTCTGATGTGTTTTAGTTTAAAGTCTGTTTTTTCTGATATAAGTGTTGCTACCCCTGCTTGTTTTTGATCTCCGTTTCCATGATATATCTTTTTCCATCCTTTTATCTTTAGTGTATGAGTATCTTTGGCCTGAAGGTGAGTTTCTTGTAAGCAGCATATAGTTGAATTATGCATTTTAATCCACATTGCTAGTCTATGCCTTTTAATTGGGGAGTTGAGTCCTTTGACATTCAATATTATTATTGAGATATGATTGTTGTTTCCTGTCATTTTGAGTTCTGTTTTCTGTTTGCTTAGTGACACATCTCCTTGTTTAGTTGCCTACCTGGTGTAGTTCATCTCTCCTGTGGTTCTGAAAATTGCTTGTTTTCCCTTCTTTTTGATTTATTTCTTTTAGGATTTTCTCCAATGTTGTTGGCTTGGTCCTCATGAATTCTTTGTTTGTTTATCATGGAACATTTTTATTTCTCCATCAATTTTAAATGATAGCTTTGCTGGATATACCAGTCTTGGTTGGAAGTTGTTTTCTTCCAGAGTCCGGAGTACTCCATACCAATCCCTCCTGGCATTCCTGATTTGGGTTGGGAAGTCTGGGGTAATTTTTATTGTTTTGCCCCTGTATGTCACCCTTTCTTTTGCTCTTGCAGCTTTTAAGATTCTTTCTTTGTCCTCTACATTAGACATTTTAATTGTTACTTGGCGTGGTGAGGTCCTTCTTTGGTCCTGTCTTGACAGTGTTCTATATGCCTCCTGTATGTGAATGTCCAAGTCCTTTTCTATGTTAGAAAAATTCTCTGAAATTATTTCTTTAAAGAGGTGTTTTATATTCTTAGTCTTTGTTTCTAATCCTTTTCAATGCCTTTTATCCTTAGATTAGGACGTCTTGCATTGTCTTGTATTTCTTAGATGGCCTGGGTGTGTTGTTATAATATCTTCTGTATATCATTGACTGTGTTTTCAGTTTTGAATGAACTGTCTTCCATGAGTGATACCCTGTTTTCCATGTGGTCAAGCCTACTAGAGTTGGTTTCTATTGCTGTCTTTAATTCGTTTATTGCCTCTTTCATTTCATTCAGTGTTTCTTTCTGATTCTTTCTTAGAGCCTCAACTTCTTCCTTCATCTCCTCTACACTTTCTTTGAGGCCTTTCATCATTCTGAAGATCAAAATTCTGAATTCTCCATCTTGCATTTCCTGTAGGTCAGTATCAGTAATCTCACTTGATGCATTGTATTTCTTGTATCTTCAATGTTTCTCATTCTCGTGTTTTTAATGTTTTGAATTTTGTGTTTCTGTTGCCTCCTCATCATCTTCCTTTCTATGTATAAGACCTCTTGTTGGTCCCTGTAGACCCAATTGGGTTAGTATGCTGCAGGTTGTGGTTCCCTCTCGTCTTTTTGACCACGGTGCGGTGTGTGTATGTGGGGGGAGTACACAGGGTCTGGAGCTCGGGTGTTGGCACGTGAGGAGCACTTCAAGGAGAGGTGTTGGATGTGGGCTCCGAGGCGTGGGTGATGATGCCGGAAGATACCCGGTCTCCGAGGCGCAGGTGCACACGTGCTCCAGGTCTTGGTGGCGTCGCTGGAGGTTGCTCAGGCTCTGATGCACAGTGCTGTGTATCTCACACAGGCCCTGGGGGGTGCGAGCTCTGGGTATCAGGTGGTAGTGCCTGAGAGTGCACATGCGCTGAGGCACTATGCTATGGATCACATGTGGGCCCTCATGAGGTGCTTGGGCTCCTGGAATTCGGTGGTGGTTCAGGTGCGTGCCCTGGCTCTAAGGCTGTGTGGAGGGTCATGTGGGTCTTAAGTGGCGGCGCCAGAGGGTATCCGGGCTCAGGTGCACCACAGGGGCTCCTGGGTTGCACGGTACAGCACAGCTGGCTTGGGCTGGGTGTGGCTGTTTGCCCTGATCCTGCTGGACGGCGCAGCCGTTCGCCTTTGTCACACTGGTTCACGTGTCTGACTGCCTGGCTTGCACAGGAATGCACAGCTGGCCTAGACTGGGTGCAGCTAATTGCCCTGGTCACACGTGAAGGCAGGGGGTGGGGTCCATCTTGGTCCCACGTGGGAGGGTGCTGCTGGCCACTTGGTTGTGTGGGTTGGCGCGGCTTGTGTAGGCCTATCACAGGGTCGCGGGGCATGGTGTCATGTTGCCGCTGGGGTGTAAGCCGCGGGAGGTGGGCCGTGGGCCGCTTGCGTCTGGGCTGGGGGCGTGGGGCCACAGGGCACAGGGCGCGGGGCCGCTTGGTGCCCAGTACTTGGCTGGGAGTGTGTGGCCGTAGGGTGCCCGGTTCTCCCTGGTCACACGGGGTGATGTGACTGGTTGTCGGGGCCGGCGTGTCTGGCAACCCATGTGGCAGAGACGCTGCTGGCCTAGGCGGGCACAGGGGGCAGGGCCGCTCTGGTGACGCGTGGGGGGCACGCCTGGCCACCCAATTGTGCAGGATGGCGTGGCTTGTGTAGGCGGGTCACAGGGCTGCGGGTTTCGGGGCCTCAGGATGCGAGCCAAGAGGGCATGAGCTGAGGGTGTACAAGCTGTGGGTGCGCAGGCCGTGGGCTGCTCTGGTCTGGGCTGGGGGCGTGGGGCTGCAGGGCACAGGGTGCGGGGGCGTGGGGCCGCAGGGCACGGGGTGTGGGGGCATGGGGCCGCAGGGGTCTTGGCTAGGGACATGAGCCGCACAGCACGCGATGATGTGGCTGGTTGCCTGGGCCGGAATGTCTGGTCATCCGCCCATGTGGCAGAAGTGCTGCTGGCCTAGGCGGGTGCTGGGGGCGGGGCCACTCTGGTTGCGCATGGGAGGGCGCATCTGGCCTCCTGATTGTGCAGGATGGCGCGTGGCTTGTGTAGGCGGGTCGCAGGGCCGCAGGTCGCGGGGCCGGTGGGCTGCGGTGCACAAGCCGCGAGCCGAGGTTGCACAAGCCGCGGGTGCATGGGGGCGTGGCACCGCGGAGCGCATGGGTCCTGGCTGGGGGCAAGGGGCCGTAGGGTACCCAGCTCTCCTTGCTTGCATGAGGTGATGTGGCTTGTTGCCTGGGCCGGCATATCTGACTGTCTGCATGGCCTAGGTACACTGGCCTAGACAGGGCGCAGGGGGTGGTGCCGCCCCGGTCTCGCATAATAGGGCGTAGCTGGCTACCCGGTTGTGCAGGGCTGCGGGACATGGGGAATGGGGCACGGCGCAGTGCGCGGGGTGTGGGGTGCAGGGCGCTGGACGCAGAGGCTTCCCCGATCTTGGCTGACACGGGGCTCCGATGCAGGGTGCTGGGGATCGCGCGGGCTTGTAGTGCAGTGGAAGGGGAGGTGCTCGGTCGGGGCAGGAGCCCACGATCTGCTGCTGTGATGGCCCCACCACTCTTGGAATTCTATTCCGCTTTCTCCTTCAGATCTGTCTGTGGCGCCGGGGGCTGTTATCCCCACCAGTAGGGACCGGGGTAAGATGACTCCTTACCGATCCTGCTGTCTGCCGTCTTGGGATTGCAGCTTTCTGAGGAATTCTGGAGCTGGTAGACTCTGTCTGCGTATTCGTACTTGGGTTACTGCATTTTGGGTTTTGGATCTTCTGTGTCTGTGCGATGTTGTTTATTTCTGAGTCCCTGAGGTGATTCTGAGACAGATTTGAGACAGGCTCGTTCAGGGGCTCCTGTTCCATCGCCATCTTGCTGCTTCTCTCCCTGTCAAATTTGATCGATATCTTTGCTGGGTAGATAAATCTTGGCTGGAAGTTGTTTTCTTCCAGAGTTTGGAATATGTTGCTCTGTCCCCTCCTGGCTTTCATGACTTTGTTTGGAAGGTCGGGAGTGATTCTTATTGGTTTGCCTCTGAATGTTACTTGGTCTTCTACTCTTGCTGCCTTTAAGATTATCTCCTTGGCCTCTACATTAGTTAGATTATTATGTGGTGTGGTGAACCTCTTCTCAGATTTTGTCTATTAGGGGTTCTATATGTTTCCTGTACCTGTGTGTCAACCTCTCTTTCTGTGTTTGGAAATTTTTCTAATATTACTTCTCTGAATAGATTATTGATTCCTTTGGTTTCAGCTTCTATTCTCTCTTCTATACCTATTATTCTTAGATTTGCTTTTTAAGACTGGCTGAGATCTCTTCAATGTCCAATTCAGGCTGTCGAATTGTTTTTTCTAATTTATATACTATGCGTTTGTTTTTGGAGAGGTCATCTTCTAAGAGTGAGATTCTGTTTTCCATGTGGTCTAGTCTACTGTTGATGGTCTGTATTGATGCCTTCATTTCAATTATTGCATCCTTCACTTCCTTCAGAGATTCTTTTTGATTCCTGTTCAGGGTGTTGGATTCTTTGTTTATTTGAACCTTCATTAATTTCAGGCTCTCTCTAAATTATTTTCAGAAATCCTGTATAAAAATGGAGGGCACTGGAGAACATTATGCTAAGTGAGATTAGTCAGTCACAAAGAGTGAAAAGTCAGATGTGCTCCCTAATATGTGGAAGCTAGGGAGAATGGGACTTAGAAGGGACTCCAGACAAAGAAGGAGAAAAATTTTAGATGAGCAAAGAAGGTGACCTAACTGAGGGAGATGGGAGGGGGAAGAGAGAAATACACTAATGCACATGATGTTTATACACAAATTTATCAGTCAATCACTATGCTGAGCATGAAAAGGGAAGGGGGAGGGAATAGGGTGGGATTAAAAAAAAGAAATCCTGTATCATTTCTACCATTAAATTTCTGAATTGTCCTTCTTTTAATATTTGCACTTCTGTGTTGGTGGATTCTGTTGTGGGATTGTAGGGGCTCATTGTTTTTTTTGCTGTTCTTCCTTTTCATTATTTCAGGTTTCTTATGTTTATACCTTTGTTGCTTTTGGTAGCTCTCTCTCTCACTCTGTAGGTTTCCTATGTCTAATCTCTCTCCCTTTATAGTTTCTTATTCTGGAGGTAGATACTTGCTACTAGGTGAGCCTTAAAGGTGAATAGCCTTTACTGAATGGTTATTCTCACTTGCTTGGTATAATGTGCATTTGCAGGCCCAATTCTTGGTCTCCTTCAGTGATTGGGACTCTTGCCTGGTACTTCTCATTACCTGTGCAGGCATCCAGTGCCGCTATTGCCTCCTCACTGCAAGCATGGGTCTCTGCGTTCCCCACTTGGGCTGTCCCTATTTCTCTCTCTGTCTACATCTATGGCAGGTGTCACCAGCAGGGGGTCCTGTGGTTGTGTCTCTCTTTGCCTACAGAAGTGGCAGATGTTGCTTTGACCCAATTCTGTGCAAACACAGAACTCCACGTTTTCTGCAGAGAGGGCTGGTTTGGTCCAATTTTCCCCAGGTACCACAACTGCATGACCTGTGGCGATCCCCAGGGACTCTATAAGGGTGCTGCAACCCACAGCTGCAAGTGTGACCCACTCAAATGTTGTCAGGTACTGTCTGCTTATCCATACATCTACCATGTACCACAGCATACCCTACTTCCACCTCCACTGGGGCAATCCACACAGTATCAGACCTGAGAGTCCCTGTGGCCACACTGGGTGGTCTCACCCTATGTTGGCTCATTGAGTTATGGTCTCCTTGAGCACTGCTCTTAATCTCTGGGGGAACAGGTGGGCTCAGCCACTGCCACAGGTTCTGGTCAGGCCTCTGGGCACTGGGGATTCTGTCAAGCATGGATCAAACTGCTGCTCGCTTTTGTCGCTGATGCTCTGCAGTTGCTGGTTTTACAACAGATCCCTGCCTTCTTTGTTGGTGGCCTGCAGAAGTCACAATGCCAGTAGCTGCTGGCACAGTCTCACCAGGATGGTGCTTCTGCTGCTTCTGCTGATGCAGCAGTTTGGGTCTGTTGTTGCACATGGAGCGAGTTGCTGCTCACCTTCACTGCTGCTATTTGGCAGTTGCTGGATTCACAACAGGTCGCTGGCATCTCCATTGGTCTTGTGTGGAAACCACAATGCTGGTAGCCGCTGGTAAGTTCCTGCCAAGATGGTGCCACTTCAGCCACTGTTGCCGCTGCCGTTTGGTCTCCTTTGAGTGTTGTGCGAACCACTGCTTGCTTTCGTCTCTGCTGATCTGCAGTTGAACTTACAACAGGTCTCTGGCTTCTCTGCTGGCGGCGTGTGGAAATTGCAATGCCGGTAGAAGCCGGTGTGGTCCAGCCAAGATGGTGCCACCGCCGTTCCTTAGGTAAGGTGCTTGAAGCTTTTTACTTTCCTCTGTTTTGTCTTCTGGCTTAGATTCTGTCTCATTTCAAATTTTCATTGTTTAGTTCAAGTTTTTGTTGCTTTTCTTCTCCTGTCAAGTAGTTGCTTTCATAGCGATTGACATCCAAGTCCCATAGAGATCATAACGTGGTATCCGTTATTTGCCATCTTGGAACCTTTTCTGTTTTTTGCTTTTTCAGTACAGGCTTGCTTCTTGCCTTTGAAATTTTCAGTTTTTATCTGTACTGGAAATATCTCTATTCATCTTTATTTTGAAGGACATTTTGGCTAATTATAAGATTGTATGTATATATTTTAGCATTTAAAAAAAGTAATGCCATGGGCTTTTGACTTCTAAAATTCCTAAATTTTCAATTTTCATAATTTCTCAGACAATATATCTGCAAATATTGCTGCTGTCCTATTCTCCCTATACCTGTATGTAATGTGAAATACAATTCAGTTTAGGTTTATTCACCTGCTCCCTATTTATGACTTCTTTTCTGCTATATCTATTTCAGTTATTGTATGCTTTATATTTAAATATTTTCTTATTTCCTCAAATATTTTAATCCAATATTTGGGTCTCCTGTGTTCTTCTGTTTTTGAATTTTTTCCCTCTTAATTTTTTCAGTCATTTGTTCTGTTCTTTCTATAATATCAGTATATTTTATTTAATTCAGATATTATTTATACAAGTTATAAATGCTACAGTTAATAATATATTCTTTCCAAGGAAATAACTAGAATCAGTGTACTGGAAAATTATTCATTAAATCTATTAATTTTTATGCTTTGTTAGTCATGGTCGTTTTCAGGTTTGCCCTTATTCAGAGCTATGGTTCTTCCTCTTGGCATGGTCCAGACTCATAAGACTCTTCTTTTCCTGTTGTATCTCTTACCCTGGAAGTCATAGCCTTGTGTGTTCTCAAATAAAATCCTCTTGGTTAACCAAAGACCTTAACCTTTTCAGGTCTTAGACTCCACTTCTTTGCACCAAGAGTCTGGAAAATTCTTTGCTGAATTCTTCAGCTATCCAGCTACAGTTTTTTTTTTTTTTTAGTTTGCAGGAGCTGTATCTTGAGCTTACATACCTTGGTAGTCTGTAAATATTTTGAAATGAATCTACATGAATGGACTCACATCTCTATTTTTTATTTTCTTCTGAAACTTCAGTCTCTTTGGAAACCCTGAACATGAACTTCTGTGCCCAAGTTCTGAAAGATGAGATAGGTCCTAACTTCTGCTCTTGACAAATGCCTTGATAGAGAAAATGAAAGATATAGTACACACAGTGTCAGAGGCCCACTGTGTTTGCAGGGGAGGTTTCTGTGGTGATATCCCCAGAGAGAAGAAAGCCCACAGAGTCACCATTAGGAGAAAAACAACTTTATTCTACAGACCTGTTCCTTATATAGCGTTTTGGGCTAAATGATGCACAGTCATGCCAGCATGGACATGTGCAGGCATGTTGCATTTTGCCCATTCATGCTAAACGCACATAACTAAACGCACATCTAAGGCTGCATAGGATGAGCAGGGTCATGTTCTTACCATCAGCCTATACTTTCTCTGGGCTCCACACTCCAACACCTATGAGTAGCAGTGCACAACTTACCCCGGAGAGCATTGCATTGGGCCCAAAGACCACAAAAGCAATAGAGGATACAAGAGATTACTATTAGTACTTCAGCCACACAGACGAGGATAGTCAATACCCATTTCAAGGAAGAGCCCAGTGAGTTCCACCAGGTTGTAAGTGGGTCCTCCTGTAAGACCCAAATAGCCTGTGTGATAGTCAATCTAGTTTGTCAACTTGACCTGATCATGACACACCCAAGATCATGTGACTTTTGGTGTGAAACAGCAGATTAAACAGAAAGCCTGCCCTGAATGTAGCAGCAGGATTCTGATAGGTGCAGGACTTAGATAAAAGAGGGAGAAGCCACGTAGAGCAATGCGCGACTCTTTCCGAAGAAAACACATCTGCTCTCACCTGATATCGTCGGCCTCCGGCTCAAAGAACTGGACCTTCGCCGTTTCTCTGAAGAGCTTCTTGATCTTCTGCTCTCATCTGAGATCTTCAGCCTCCAGCCCTTCGAACTGAAACTTCACCATCGTTTCTCCAAAGAGCTTCCTGATCTTCACATCTTGGACTGGCACTGAATTAGTGGTTGCTCCGATCCTAAGACTTCAGCTATTAGACCACTCAAACAGCTAGTGGTTCTCTCAGGTCCCGCCCAAGAGTGGTACCATGCTGACGGGGGAGCAAACGCTGACAGCCCGAACGAACCACACCTTGGACCGGGAGACATGTCTGGCACGATCTCGTTTATTAGAAAGCCAATCCCCCTTTTAAAGTAGAGGCCATACAGGAAACTTGCAAGCAGTAGGGTGTGACCCAATGGCACGCGACGGGTCGGGTCATTACGCCCCCCTATAACCTATCATAGGCAGAGGCACCTGTTGTCCGTGAGCACGGAAGGAGGCAACTGCCTATCATAGCCCTCCTGAGGCTAGGTGGGGCTATCTGCGGGACCTCCCTCCGAGGGGTCCGCCAGCACCATCTTTGCCATTGATATGCTGAATCACTGCCACGTGGAAGAGGCCCAGTACTTTAGAGCAGGCTTCTGCTAGTCCACCAGGCCCTTTCATGGCACTGGGTGGAGAGCCCAGCATCTCCCCATTTTTACTTTGTTTAAAACCGGCGGTCGTGCCTGTCTTAGGTTGCCCTGCTCAGGATTCAGAAGTTGCCCATCATGGGGGAGGCCCAGAGCTAGCTGAGTCCCCTGTCTTAGGTTCATCTGACCTAGCAGGATCTTACCCATCTTTGGCTATCGACCAGTCTGGGGTTTAATAGTTGGGGCCCTCATATTGATTGGCCAAACTGATATCGGTCCTCCATTTGATGGATTTAGATGGCATGGAGTGGCTTTTGAAGGAAGGAGGTTAGGGCATTAAAAATGCATGGCACTTTAAATGAGTTCTTATCTTTAACCCATGAACCTCATCTCCTAAATATTGAACAACTTCATACAAGGCATTTACTTTATGTTCTAACCTATTATCTATATCTTCCTATATCCCTAACACTAAGGTAACATTCATAGACAATTGATTAACATAGGCAGCTGTCTGTACTTCTTGGGATAGAGCTACTGCAGCAGTCGTAGCGGTGGCTATAAAAGTAATTAAGGCTGCAATGCCTGCAATAATCAATCTAACCATTTTTCTTGGTCTCCATTTCTTATAACACTTGTAATCCTTTCTCACTATACCATGGACCTGATACGCTAACAGGAATTATAACAAAATAAGGTTGTTGAAGTATGATCACTTGGGTGCCATTAGGTGTCACAGAAATGCAATTAGTAATGGTACAATTCTCACAATTAACATTAAAAACATGAGGATCAATAGTAATATTAATACTTCCTACTAACAACACATAAGGTAAATTGACATATGCCATAACAAGGCCTTTTAAAGGGCATCCAGATAAGTTCGTCTGGTTGCTCATTTTTATGCAGTTATTTAGTCCTTCCATGCGATTATATCCAGATCTGTGACCACTTATATTGCTCATGGCAGCAGCAAGCTTCCAAATATATGTCTGTTGATAACCTGAATTAGCCCACCATAGTCCAGCAGACAATCCCTTAGCCCAATCATCAACTTCAGTCTGGGGGTCCTCTTTAGTTCCTCCTTGCCGATTCCCAGACCAATTCAAAATAAACCTATCACTTCTCCTCCATATTTTTTCTTCATAATAACAACATCCCCCTCGTCCATCAAGCACATGCACATCAGTATCAATACACCCTGGCTTTTGACCATCCTTAACAAAATAAATAGGCAACCTTCTTCCTGATCTAGGATAATTAAAACTCCCAGCTTGCTGCATCCTCAAATGTTTTGTAGCAGGCTGAGCAAGCAATCACGGATCCTTTACTATCACCATGATTTCTTGTCCTTCCCATACTGCAGGATGCAATATAGGCAGATCAGGAAACATAAGTTCAGTAAATTTCAGCTGAGGTCATCTGTAGAAATACCGTTAACAGCCACATCTGTCACAGCATCTTCATTCTCCAGCTCCTTCTCAGGAATTCTTCCAGCAAACCGCACCAACATCTCAGGAAGCCACCTTGCCCCTTCTGCGTCCTGCAGAAAAACACACACATGCCCTCGCCCCCATATTAACACCAGGTTGGGACCATGCCATTGTCCCATGCAAGGATCCTTCCATCTCACTTGAACATAAATATCTTGAGTTTGTGGATGCCAAAATCTGTCTGTAGCAGAGCGGCCTTGTACGTCCACATTTAAAAAATTCAAAATAAAAAGTGAATGCCTTGTACATCCACATTTAAAATTTTCAAAATAAAAAGTGAATGCCTTGTACATCCACATTTAAAATTTTCAAAATAAAAAGTGAATGCCTTGTACATCCACATTTAAAAAATTCAAAATAAAAAGTGAATGCTTTAAAGAATTGGGAGTATATCTCCCCCCCCCCCTTTTTACTTGTATGGCCCTATGGGCGCATTTTACAATCCCTTGGCCTTGAGGATTGTAGGGAATACTAGTTTTGAGCTCAATGTTAAATTGATGGCAAAAATTTTCTGCAATTACCTGTTTAGTTGCTTCCCCAGTCTGTGCAGTAGCCATGAGAAATCCTGAATATGTATTTATAGCAACATGTACATACTTTAGTCTACCAAATTTGCCACATATGTCACTTC
>PVJS01057119.1:0-12152 GCA_004027185.1 Glis glis | reverse complement strand
TTTTTTTTCCCTTAACATTAGAAGAGCAAAATGAAAAGAACTAGAGAAATTAAAACCAGAATCAGAGCTAGGTGTGATGGAGCAGGCTTGTAATCTCAGTACTCGGGAGGCTAAGACAGGAGGATCGCAGGTTCATGGCCAGCCTCAACTACTTAGTGAGGCCCTCCACAACTTAGTGAGACCCTGTTTCAAAATAAAGTATAAAAAATAGGGCCGGGGGTGTAGCTCGGAGGTAGAATGCCCCTGGGTTCAATCCCCAGTACCGCAAAAAAAAAAAAAGAAAACTTCTCAAGTAAGGATATTAGCAAAATTTATGTCAGCTTGATGAGAATGTGCATTTACCTTTGAATACTTCATTTGAATATTTTCACTGTATAAATTTCAACAAAAAATTTGTATACCCTCGTTTACTTCCATTTTATTGCCAAGGGGGGTGGAAATGATGGATATTTACTGTAGTCTTTTTTATTTCTTTAAATAAAGTTAGGTAGGGGAAAAAAAGTTAGAAAGTAGCAATGAATCTTGTGCTTTCCTTAAAATGAGGCTTATTTTCCTCCATTCTTGGAATACACTCAGAGAGGAGATGGAACATCAGGTGGATTTGAATAGAGGGAACAGAGTACCAAGCCTTGACCTAAGCCCCCACCACTAAGTGAATGAATTTGAGGAAACAGCTGCAGTCGAGGGTCTCTCCACAAAGGGACACAGGATTCCATGTGACCCTGCAATCACAGTGGCTCGACGGTCAGCCAGATTTCTTTGTTTCTCATGCACTTTCTGTGCTGGGAATGCTCCTCTAGCCTTTCAGCCTTCTCTCAGGCCTGTCACTTCGCTTTGTGAGTGCAGCAACTGTGGCTGCCTGAAGTGGTGACCCCCCAAATGGGGCCCCTTGTCTGCCTTTTCTTTCATGCTATAAATAAAGCCTCCATAATTAAATGGCTGAAGAAGCCCAGAAACAGATCACAGGTTGAAGGAAGGTCCTTGGAAGATTCACTTGCAAACGGGAACTGTGCACTAACTTGCCAGGGCTGGAGGCAAGTTCTTCTCATTGGAAACTCACATCCCGTGTGCTTGCATTTAATGAGAATGGAAAAGAAGTGGGAATTTCAGCATGATTTGACTGAAGCAGTATCCATACCCATCACCTGTCCTTGTCATACCCAGAACAGTCATTTCTCTCCAGATGAAGGACAATGGTTTATATCCATTTTGTTGAAGATCTGACCTCTAGACCAGACACATAACTTCAGGCTTTTATCATGGAGTCTTTTCTTTTATTACAAGATCTTTCTCTTTACAAGTTGAATCCAATGAGCAACCAAGAAGACTGGAGATTTTCTAGTTCTGTAGCTAGATTCCTATACTGAGGATGAAATATGCTTTCAGTGTCATTCAGGGACTCTGATGATAGACAATTAAGTGAGTTTGTGGGGTGGTAAACCATTGCTGCTATTTCTCTCAAAGTACAAATTTCAGGTCATTACACATACCAAGAGGGAAATGCCGATTTTTACATGATATACCTCTGGATACTAAAAATATAATAAATACCAAAAGAATGAGACTACAATTAAAAAAAACAACTCAAATAGTTCAGCTGAGTTCATTATAGTCACACCATCTAAAAGAATGATGCACTATCAATGAAAGGTAAACATTCACACATTTGTATCCATAAAAGGCAGCATTATAGGCTCATATAAATTCATAAATAACAAATATTTTCTGTTGTGATTTAATTTTGAAGCAATTTGTCACTGGTACTGTTGTGGAGTTATTCCACCTCTTGGTAATATTTGTGTTCTTTTTTACATGATTTCTGGATGCACCCTTCAAAGTCTTCTTGTGGGTTTCTTTAAGCAGTTTCCAAACAGTTAAACTTAATCATCTCTCCAAGAGAGAAGAACTAACTCCTTCTCTAATTGTATGACCTGATTCTGAACTGTGAAAGTTAAATGATGCTAATTAGTAGAACAGGATAGGAATAAAAGGGGCAGGAAAGATGGCTTAGTTTTTTGCCTTTTCACCCTCCATCAGTCACTTTCCTATGAATAGTTTGTCTCTCAAGAGAATTTTTCAAAGTATGTGGATTTCTCACATTTACACTTCTCTAAGTAGTAAGCAGAGTCCAGGTTGGAACCATTCCCATGCTCCATGCTCCGTAATGCTTTATTTTTTTTAAGTAGACATTCTTAATAACATTATAGCAGTTTCTTTATGTACACAGTATAACAGCATTATTTAGCTTAGGAAAGCTATCATAAAAGGGTGTGTTCATTTCCTGTTAGTGCATAATAAATTGCCCCAAACTTTAACAGCTTAAAAGAAATAAAAATGTATTACCTCACCCATTTTCTGAGGATGAGGAATACAGAAATGGCATACCTGGATGGTTCTGAGTCAAGGTCTCTTAAGGCTCCTCTGGGGCTGAAGGACCCATTTCCAAGGTGGGTCACAGACATGGCCGTTGGCAGAAGACCTCACACCTCACCTACAGACCTCTCCACAAAGCTGCCTGATTGTCCTCCAGACATGGAAGCTAATTCCTCCCAGAGTGAGGGCACAAAAGAAGGGTATGATGAGCCAGGCGTGGTGGTACACACCTGTAATCCCAGTATCTGGGAGGCTGAGACAGAAGGATCACAGGTTCAAATCCTTAGCAACTTAGCAAGACCCTGTTTCCAAATAGGGCTGGCGGTGTAGCTCAACAGAGGTAGCGATGCTGCTTGCTATCTAGTCCTGCAATTCACGTGCCATGCCATCGCTACAGCACACTATCTTGGTTTGAAGCAAGTCAGTTAGTAAGTCCAACCCACACTCAGGGGGAGAAGTCTCAGGCTTTACCTTCTGAATTTATGGATGTATTTTAAAACTAGCAGAGTGGAATCCAATGGGTAGGTCAGCTGTAATCTATAGGTGTTGCTCAGTAGTACAGCACAAGCTTGGCATATGTAAGATCCTGGATTTGATAGCAGCACCACAAAAATAATATCTGGAATTCCTATCCAATAGTAACCATCCCTCACAAAAGTACATGAATTATTTCAATACATAAAATGAGTAAGTTCTAGAGATCTATTGTACAACATTGTGCTTATATTAACAATACTAATCCACACAGTTAAACATTTGTGAAGAGAATAGATCTCAAACTATGTGCTCTTGCCTTAATTTTTTAAACTAACTAATTAGATGTTCTATAGTAAGAAGTAAACAATTCACACTATGATTTGGATGTGGTTTGTCCCTCAAAGGTTTATGTGGAGGAGGCTTGGTCAGCAGTGTGGCAATGTGAGAGGTGGTGGGACCTTTAAGAGGTGGGTCCTGCTGGAAGGTCATTAAGTCATTGAGCATGCTGCTCTTTGAAAATATTAAGGTAGTTCTCATGGGACTCTGACTTAATTCTCACAAAAGTAAGTTGTTATAAGAGCGAGCCTGTCCCCTAAACTGCTCTCTGGCTTCCTGTCTCAGGATATATCTCTTCCTCTCATACATGCTCCCAACCATTGTGGTGCCATCCACCAAAGCTGAGCTGCTGCTGTTACTATGCTTTTCCGCCCCCAAAACTATATGCTGAATAAACTTTTTTACTTTATACAGCTATACAGCCTCAGGCATTTCATTATAGTAATGAAATATAGACCAATACGATTCACAAGAAATTACTCTGATTTCCCTATGATTATATAGCGATAGGTAACTTATTACATGTGTTAGAACTTCCAAACAGCCGGGCGTGGTGGCGCACGCTTGTAATCTCAGTACTTTGGTAGGCGGATACCAGAGGATCCGGGTTCTCGGCCAGCCTCAGCTCTCTCTCTCTCTCTCTCTCTCTACCTAGTGAGGCCCTCCGCAATTTCGTGAGACCTGGTTTCAAAATAAAGTATAAAAAATAGGGCCGGGGGTGTAGCGCGGAGGTAGAATGCCCCTGGGTTCAATCCCCGGTACCACAAAAAAAAAAAAAAAGAACTTCCAAATGACTAACTTTTTTGAAAATTATTAACTGGATCTAACAATTAAGAACTTAGTAGAAATATTTTCTCATGAAAATTCTGTCATACAGTCATTTTTACAAGATAAATATATCAGTTTCCCATTGTTGCTATAAAGAATTAACATAAACTTACTAGCTCAAAACAACAAACATCTGTTGTTTTACATTCCCAGGAGTCAGAACATAAGATAGGTGAGCAAGGCTGAGTTCCTTCTGGAGGTGCTAGAGGAGAATCTGCTTCCTTGCCTTCCCAGCTTCTCTGGCTTGTAACCCTCCCCTCCTTCAAAGCATCTTCTCACTCCTCTTACCTCCTTGCTCCTATTAAAAGGACCTTATCATTACATCAGGGCCTCCGAGATAATTCACCTATTTCAAGATCTTTAACCACATCTGCAAAGTTCCTTTACTTGTACAAGGTAACATATTCACAGATTTCATTAATCATGGCATGGACTCCTTTGGGAGGGGCCATTATTTTGTGTACCACAATTAAATTTAGGAGGATGTTAAATACCCTGATGGACATTTAGCACCATGAGAAAAACTTAATTAATTTTGCCTATACTAACACATAATTAGTGACCAAAACGGTTGCTTTCATGTACTCCAATCACATTTGGCCATCTTTTCCAAAATGAAACCCTGCAAGGGTGGTAAGTCACTCCTGCTTTCAATATTTGTTCATATTTTACCTATTGGTTAAACCCTAATCGAAGCCTGAAATATATGCAGATAATACTCTCATAACATCAGTTTTTCTCATCAGTAGCTCTAATCCCAAACTTTTATGACTACTACCCCATAAACTGCATTGAGAAATGCTCATTTTGAAATATATGAAATTTGCCAAAGAGACTCTGAAATGCTTCTGAGACTGGAAAACATCTTTCCATACAGAAGAATCAGAAATTATAGAGTGTGATAAGACCTAGGAAATTTGGAAGGGATACAGTTCTTTTCCACCCTCCATGTCCACCCCACATCTTTCATTTTACATGTTCTCCAAACTCCTGATCTAATGTGTTTTACAACATGCCTAGATCTATTTCTTGGTGTGTGTGTGTGTGTGTGTGTGTGTGTGTGTGTGTGTGACAGACAGAGAGACACACAGAGAGAGAGATACTGGGGATTGAACTTAAGGGCATTCTACCTCTGAGCTACACTCCCAGCGCTTTTTATTTTTTGTTTTGAAACAGGGTCTTGCTAGGTTGCTAGGAGTCTTGCTATGTTGCTGAGGTGTCCTTGAACCTGAGATCCTCCTGTCTCAGTCTTCCAAGTACTAGGATTACAGGCATGCACCACCACGCCCAGCTCTTGTTCTAAAATATATGATTGTGAAAGTTGTGCATGGCATGGGGCAGTGGTAGGAATGGCTGCCATGTATTGAGAATTTAAATTGTGCCAACTGCTGTGAAAGACCTTTAAATATACTTCTTTTGGTGGGGAGGGGTTTACTGGGGGTTGAACCCAGACACATTCTGATTCTGAGGTATACCCCCAGCCCTTTTTATTTTTTTATTTTTGAAACTGGGTCCAGCCAAGTTGCTGAGGTTCTCACTAAGTTGCTGAGGCTGTTCTCGAACCTGTGATCCTCCTGTCTTAGCCTCCCAACTGGGATTAAAGGCTTGTGCCACCAGCTTAAATATACTATTCCTATATATCTTATCTCAAAAAGATAAGAAGTTATGATCCCTTCTTCTGAAATCAAAAATTATATAACGCACTTTTAGGAAAGTAAAACTTGAGCAAAGTAAGAATGGTACAATATGGCATGGGTTTCTCCTTTTAACAACAAAGCTCAAAAAAATTTTGTTTCTTTTTTTATTTTTTTTTCATGTGTGTGTGTATGTGTGTGTGTGTGTGTGTGTGTGTGTGTGTGTGTGATACTAGGGATTGAACCCAGGGGCCCTCTACTGCTGAGCTATACCCCTAGCCCTTTTTATTTTTGTTTTTTTTTTTTGAAACAAGGTCTCACTAAATTGCCGAGGCTGGCCTCGAATTTGTGATCCTCCTGTCTCAGTATTCACTACATTTCTGAAGAAAAAGTAATATGCAAATTAAATAAGCAATTTCAAAATGTCTGTAATATTTCAAGAAAAGAATCCTATTGATTTTATACATTAAAAATAACAAAACCACAGTGATAACAGATTCATTTGTTCACTCAACAAATACTAAGTGCTAGTTGTGTACCAGATGCTGTTTTTGTCAGCTGTGAACTAAATAAATAGGTCCCACTCTTATTTAGTAAATCAACATGCCAGGTAGTGATATATAATAAATTTAAAAATCATATAATTTCAGCAAGGTAGTAAGTAAACAGAAAGTTATAAAGGAAAGGCCTCTCAATAAGACCATATTTGAGAAGCATTCTGAAAGACGTGAACGAGGTAGACAGGAAAAGACTTCCGTAAGGAGCGTTCCAGGTATTGGGGAAGCAGTGGGAAGGTTCAGACGCAGGCAAATCTTGACCTGCTTAATGAAGGCAGCAAGAAATCCAAGGTGAGCAGCAGCCAAGTGGGCCAGGGTAAGTAGCAGGGCATCAGGCAAGGGCTGGTCCACATATGGTCTCGTAGGTCACTGAAAGTACTTTGGCTTTACCCTGAATATGTTGGGAAGTCTTTGGAAAGCATTACTAAGGAGACTAACATGAATGAATTTACATTTTAAATAGACTGAAATCTGGTATATGAACTATATATTGTAGGTAGGAAAAATGGAAGCAGGATGACGAGTTAGGTCATCTGCAGTACTCTAGGCCAGAAACAGCAGTTCCTGGGATGAGTTGGCTATTGTGGAAGGTGAGAAAAGTAGTTCTGTTCAGAACACAGTTTAAGGTAGGACCCAAAGACTAGCTGGTGAGTTGGACTGGACTCTGAGAGAAAGAAAAAGATGACCCCAGGCTTTCTCACCTAAGAGCACAAATGAATAAATAGCATAGACTAAAATGAGCCGGGTGTGGTGGCGCACGCTTGTAATCCCAGTACTTGGAAGGCTGAGACAGGAGGATCGCAGGTTCGCGGCCAGCCTCAGCAACTTAGTGAGGCCCTCTGCAACTTAGTGAGACCCTGTTTCAAAATAAAGAATAAAAAATAGGGCTGAGGGTATAGCTCAGAGGTAGAATGCCTCTGGGTTCAATCCCCAGCACTGCAAAAAAAAATTTTTTAAATAGTATATACTGAAATGAAAGTAGAAAGGGAAGAGTGAATCTTGAAGTTAAGACAGTGACATTCAAGAGTCATATTTTACATATGTTAATTTTGAGATACCAATTAGAGGCCAAAATAGAAATACAGTGTAAACAAATACATGTAGGAGTGTAAGGTACAAAGGAAAGGTCAGTGAAGACTAGAACGCAAGATGAATCAGCATGAAATGGTATTTAAAGCCATGAGATTGGATGAGCACAACTAGGAAGTATAGTTAAGAAAAAGAAAAACAGTTTCAATATTTAGAAATTGGGGAAAGCAAAAGGGTCAGTAAAATAGATCATGAAGGAGCAACCAGTGGATTACAAGAAAAATGTTGGGAGTGTGGTGTCCCATTGGTAAGTGGAGAAAATATGAGTAAGCATAAAGGAGATTTTCCTTTTCTGGAGAGGAATAGTGAGCACACTGGCAAGTTTAGAAGAGTTGGGGGTGAGAGACTGGCTCATATTAGGGTGGAATGACATTGACGACTTAGGTAACAAGGACTTCCAGTGGTAACCAAGGTAGTCCAGACTATTTTGTTATTGTTATTGTCAAAAGTATATCATGATTAAAGGCATAGAAAGATAATCCTCTGTTTCTAAATACAATTGAATTATGCTGAATATAGTGATTATTTTATCATAAAAACCCCCAATTTGTGAAATGCTTAGAAATGGCAGTTTTCTGATTAACTGAATTTTCTAGGTAGCTACCAATGAGGATTTCAACTTTCAAATTATTCTCAAATATATCTATGCTTTGGTATTCAGTGTAATTCAGTGTATAAAAATGTGCATGGGCAGCGGGCGTGGTGGCGCACGCTTGTAATCCCAGTACTTTGGGAGGCGGAGACCGGAGGATCCGGTTCGCAGCCAGCCTCAGCTCGCACTCTCTCTCTCTCTCTCTCTCTCTCTCTCTCCCTGTCTGTCTGTCTGTCTATCTGTCTCTCTCTCTCTCTCTTTACTTAGTGAGACCCTCCGCAACTTCGTGAGACCCGGTTTCAAAATAAAGTAAAAAATAGGGCCGGGGGTGTAGCGCGGAGGTAGAACGCCCTGGTTTCAATCCCCAGTACCGCAAAAAAAAAAAAAAAAAAAAAAAAAATGTGCATGGGCTAATACACTTTCTGAATACTATTTCTCATTTTGAATAACTATAGGCAGTAGCTACCTTGTGGGTCACCCCTCACATTTTGGTACAAGGAAAATCAGCTTAAAATTAATGTCTAGAACAGTCTTTAGACACGAAAAACAATTCAAATAAGTATAAATTAGGGTAAATTCTGGTGTTTAGAAAAGGAAAGAAAATGCCAATATGACCCCTTGGCCTTGATGATAAGTGGCAAACGGCTCTGTGCACTAGTTGGAACTAGGTGGGACTGCTCACTCTATTAGGTGTCAATGATTATGACAGCTCTAAGGTCCTGAGGATCAGAAACTGTATTAACTGTGAGGTGACACAAACAAGGGACAGAGAGGTTTCCCACCTCACCACCCTTCCTTTTAGGAACTTCTTATTAAGAGCTTCTTATTTTGTTATTTTTTTCCTGTTTATATATGTAAATAAGTAAATAAATAAATAGAAATTTAAAAGAATACATGAAATACCAACCTCTGCTTTATATCAAACATTCTTTTATTTTCTTAGACCATAAAGCATAGTGTAAAAACAGTTTCTAGTTATACAGCACAGATGTATCTGGGCTATTGGTCAGTTAAGCTCTAAAAATAAGAATCTCTCCCATATAAAAAATGTATATGAGATCAGTTATTACCTTGAGTGACTTATTTAATGGATAGTATATATCATTGTGTTAAGTCAAAAAATATAGTTATTTTCAATATAGTTTAAAACTGGGTTATAAGTACAATGATAACCTGAAATGTTAAAGTTCTTCTATCAGCATGTGAAAAACACAGTTCTTTTATGTGTTCTCTAAAATTCCATAAGCTATACATAATAAGAGTGTTATTCATAAGTAAAATAATAGTCAACCAACAAATTACTTTTTTCTTTTGTACTGGGGATTTAACCCAGGGGCATTCTACCTCTGAACTATACCCCAGCCCTATAGTCTTATTTTATTTTTTACTTTGAAACAGGTTCTCACTAAATTGCTGAGGCTGGCTTCAAACCTGTGATCCTCCTGTCTCAGCCTCCCAAGTACTGGGAATATAGTTGTTCACCAGTGTGTCCAGCTTTCTTTTCTTGTCTTGTCTTTCTTTCTTCCATCCTTTCTTTCTTTCTTTTATTCTTTCATTCTTTTCTTTTTTTTAAGTTCCAGGAATTGAATCCAGAGCCTTGTACATGATAGGCAAGTGCTTTACCACTGATTTACATCACCAGCCCCTTTTAAATTTTATTTTGAGACAGTGTCTCACTAAATTTCCCAAACTGGCCTCAAACTTGCAATCCTCCTTCCTCAGCCTCCTGAGTAGCTGGGATTACAGATGTGTGCCACCCAGAAAAATAATCATGAAATGGTTTAAATGAAGGAACATCTGTTTTCTTACATAAAGTATTATATTTTTAGGTTAATCATTTCACCATTCCTTAGAAATTAATTATACTTATAACCATCTTTATTTTGTGTCCTAATAGACTGGGATTCAGAAAGGTTGAGGGTCTTGGATATAACAAAAACAAAGGCAAGAGATTTCTAGTTTTCTTTATTCAGTAATGTCAAAATCAAGCACTATGTCCTCTATTACACAAGGCTCCCAATGGACCCAGCATAATCCTGTCCTGACAAACAGCTCTGTCAACTCCTCTGAAGTGAGCAGAAAGGCCAGAGATGCGTGGATCATAAAGACTTGGGAAGGGATGACGATTCCTAATGTACCTCTGAATGTATGCTAAGTTTATTTTGTGCCCTATAAATCTAAACTCCATAGGCTCTCATGAGAAAGCTGCATTATTCTTTTCATGTACAGAAAGACCTGTATTTTATCTACATTTACTCATGTCACTCACACACTTATTTTCCTTGTAGCTACCACTTGATTTACTAAAAATAACTAATAATATTTTTATTCTCTATTTTTCTAAGTACATCCTCAGAGCCTACTAAATCCTACTGAATGAGACAAGGCCTACTTTTACACGATATCTCTTGGAAAAGTAGCTGACTGTATTCTTGTTTCTTAAATCAACTTGTTCTGAAAAAGAACACAATTTGGAACAGAATTTAAAGACATTGGAGCAGATACAAAAGAAACCACTTTTTGCTTTCATGGTTGATTTAAAGTGTCAATTATCCTCTTACTTTGGTAGTTGAAAAAATTAACTTGGCTACAGTGTGTGTGTGTGTGTGTGTGTGTGTGTGTGTGTGTGTGTGTGTTTACACACAAGTACACAGAACACAGAATTTTTTGTTTTTGCGGTACTGGGGATTGAACCCAGGGGCATTTTACCTCTGAGCTACACCCCCAGCCCTATTTTCTATTCTTTATTTTGAAACAGGGTCTCACCAAGTTGTGGAGGGCCTCACTAAGTAGCTGAGGCTGGCCACGAACCTGGATCCTCCAGTCTCAGTCTCCCAAGTACTGGGATTACAAGTGTGCGCCACCACGCCTGGCCAAAACACAGAATTTTAAGATACTATCATTTCCTCAGACTGGCTATGGAAACAATTCAGTCTAACTCCAAGTTCACTCAGGAATTAGGAAGAAAAAGGATTGTTTTCATAATCAAGAAGAGTGGAAAGGGAGCTATATCTTGCAGAAATGAACCAAGGTTTTCCCCTAATTTGATTTCAAAGGAAATACGAAGATCAAATAGCAAAAATTAGAATTTAATCATATAACTTCTAATTATATTTCACTGACCATAGTATGTGTCTGCCAATGACCCTAGAGGGGGACTAATTTAGATTGGATAAGATGTACCCCTCTCCATAATAGATTTGGTAGTAAGTACAAAGGGGTAAGATTGCAGGTAAAATATAAGACACGCAGTTCAATTTGAATTTCAGATAAACAACAATAAATGCTTAATGTAAGTAAGGCCCATGCAATATACAATATGTGAGATGCGCTTATACTAAAAAATTCAATGTTTATCTGAAATTCAGATTTAACTGTGCATTGTGTGTTTTTATTTGATAAACTGGCAGCTCTAAGAAAGAGAAATTAATTATGGAACAGGCAGCTAATATTAACTGCCCCAGAACCCTTGCAGAATGTCTCCATTCCCTGTGTAATGTTGATCCTTTCTCTCTTCAGAGACTCTAACTGGAGTATCTACCATCACAGATTAAACAGTTGGTTTTATAATTGCCAATGGTAATAGTTAATTTTATGTATCAACTTGGCTAAGCCACAGTACATACATATTTGCTCAAATACCTGACTGGATGTTGCTATGAGCATGTCTTTTAGGTAAAATTAACATTTAATCCAGTAGACTTTGAGTAAAGCAGATTACCTTCCATAATGTGGGTGAACCTTGTCCAATTAGTTAAGGTCTTAAGAGAAAATAAACTGAGGTCCTACAAGGAAAAGGCAACTGCCCCAACTCTGCCTTTGGACTTCAGCTGTAGCATCAACTCTTCCCTGGATTTCCAGTCAACCAGCCTGCCCTACAGGTTAGGACTAGCCAGCTCCACAGTCATGTCCTGTGAGCCAGTTCCTTAAAATCAATCTCTCAGCTGGGTGTGGTAGCACATGCCTGTAATCCCAGTACTTGGGAGGCTGAGACTGGAAGATCACAGGTTCAAGGCTAACCTCTACAACTTAGGAAGACCCTCAGCAACTAAGTGAGACCCTGTCTCAAAATTAAAAATGAAAATAAGAAAATGGCTGGGAGTGTAGCTCAGATGTAGAACTCTTCTGGGTTCAATGCCCAGTACCAAAAAAACACCATATATTTATATGGGTATAGATAGATAGATGGATGATAGATAGATAGATGATAGATAGATGATAGATACACACACACATACACACACACACACACACACACACACACAG
>PVJS01057118.1:0-12153 GCA_004027185.1 Glis glis | reverse complement strand
AAATACATGTGTATCTCAGCAACTCTAACATATTTAAATTGTTGTTATAATCTAAAACCAAGTCTTTATCCATATGCTGTGAAATGGAAAATGGTCTGTAGCACTCCAATTAACTGTGTGCCAAAAAAGTATGCTTAGCAGCATAATGAAACATTTTCCCATTTTCAAAGAACTGAAATACATATTTAACTTCCTCGATATTAAAAGCTAATTTGAAAAAATATTCCCTTCTATGAGTCTATAGCAGATGGTTTGTCCCCATTTCTGCGATTCTTTTGGGGTGTCCTGAGTTGATTCCAAATATCTATGTCCTTGAGATAGAATTTTCAAACCACTCTTATAAACTGGTTATAAACGTTGTAACATCTCCTCCCTCCTCACTCTCCACAATAGCCTCTTTGAGGACAATGCTGGTGACCACTACTTTTCAATGCATTGTAATTTAACATGTTTATCTCATTCCCTTTTGCGGAAATACTGCTAACTACAGCTAAACAATGTTGCTCTCTGAACAAAATAATCTCATACCCAAAGGCAAAATGCAAATGGAAATCAGTAGTTAAGCATAAAATGTACTTTTAGAGAACAATGTAGTATTGTTTCCCACTATCTATTGCACTGCATTGAACTTGGAATGTAAGGTTCTGCTACTTTTGTAAACATTCTGGAAGCATGGACTTTTTGGGGGGTACTGGGGATTGAACCCTGGGGCATTCTACCTCAGAGCTACACCCCCAGACCTTTTTATTTTTTATTTTGAAACAGGGTCTCACTAAATTGCTGAGGCTGGCCTTGAACCTGGGATCCTCCTTTCTCAGCCTCCCAAGTACTGGGATTACAGGCATGTGCCACCATGTCTGGCAAGCATGAACACTTTGTTTTTTTTTTTTTTGGATGAAATGTGTAGCTCCAGGGCAGATCCAGGCAGCAAATGGAAAAAATAAATTTAAATGTTCCTTCATTCTAGGCAGCCTGTATGGACTCACACAAACAAATGCACATAATACAGCATAATTGTCTCATAAAAATTCAACACTGGGAATATTTGTGTCCTAATTGGAAAACACTGTATCAAGCAAATCAAGCAAACAGGTATATCTGAAACCTCTGAACACTGATTGTAGATCAAATGGCTCTGAACTGATTTACACAGAGATGTTGATGGGCTGGGGGTGTAGCGCAGTGGCAGAGTGCTTGCCTAGCATGCCCAATGTCTTGGGTTCAGTCCCCAGCACTGCAAAAAAATAAAAATGGAGGGCACTGGAAGGGAGATCTTTCTCCCAGCCCCAAAAAGGAAGAAATCTAAATAGAGATATTGATATTAGCACTTATTGAATGCTTAGCATATGCCAGTACTTTTAAAAATGATTTTTAGGATTTTATTGGTATGATGTAATTATACATCATAGTGAGATTCAAAGTGATATATTCATATACGCACACAATGTCTCTTGGTGTGTTTTCCTATGCACCCATCCCGCTCCACCCTCCCCATACAAGCTAGTGTGATTAGTAGTGATACCTTCATATATGAACATAATATTATTTGGTTTGTTTCCTTCCTTGAGCCTCCTTTTTTCCTCCCTCCCTGGTCCCCATCCACTATTCTATTGGTCTCTCCTCATTTTCGTGGAGTTCCTTTGCTTTCCTATTTTCTCTCTAGCCTCCACATATGAGACAAAACATACAACTGTTGACTTTTGGAGACTGGCTGATCTCACTTAGCATGATGTTCTCTAGTTCCATTCATTTTTCTGCCAGCACAGTTTTAAATACTTCTTGTGCTGGGTGGGGATGCAGCTCAGTGGTGGAACGCTTGCCCAGCTTGCACAATGCCTTGGGTTCGGTCCCCAGCATTGCAAAAAGAAAACAAAAATACTTATTTTCTTATTTAATCTTCACAGCAACCTTATGATGTAGGTACTATTGATCATTATCTAAATATCTTATGTGGGGAAATTTAGGGGCCTCAGCCAACTAGAGCAGATAGGAAATGGCAGTGCTGATTTGAAATCAGGCAACAGTCTGGCCATTAGCAAACATGAACCTAACCCACTAACATATAATTTTGCCTTCCCACTTTGTGCAAAGAGGAAACAGAAAGATGTTTTATATGGAAATACAGACATGGTAGAAAAACTTATACAGCACTTTCTACTATTCAGCCATTCTCTTTCCCTTCCCTTCTTTATCCTTCCCCTTTCCCTTTCCAGTCCATCAAGCCCATGCTACAGGCTGTCTCACATTCCTAAATCCAAGTGCTCCATATACATACATACATATATATTCACAACCTTGAAGTAAATGGCTAGCTTAGGAGAGACAGGGCTAAAACCACAGAGAGGATGCATCCTCTTGGCATCTTAGAGTGGCTGCAGCCCTAGCTCTCAGGGAAAGAGGAAGTGATTTGTAGTAACAAGTACTTCCTGTATACAAAAGGTCATGGTTTTCAGGTCACTGAGAAGGGGAGTATTATGGAAAATTAGTCTTAAATTCATTCTTAAGGCAGGAGTGGGGAGAGGGGAAAGTGGAGTGCAGAGCATGAAGAGAAGATGAGCTTTCCTTTGTGATGTTTTAATTATTTCTACTACATGTCAAATGTATCACTACTTCTAGGCACACCTGAAACACTCACAGTGGTGACTGTCATGACAGGTGATTAATGAGGAAAAATGACAGGAGGTTACAGAGCACTGGACAATAAAGACTCAGGATGGAGAAACTGTTTCACAACATTCTTGCCAGGCTTGGTGGCACATGCCTGTAATCCCAGTACTTGGGAGGCTGAGACAGAAGGATCACAGGTTCGCAGTCAGCCTCAGCAATATATAGTGAGGCCCTCTGCAGCTTAGTGAGATCCTGTTTCAAATTTTAAAAAAAGACTGGGGTGTAGCTCACTCAAATGTAGAATGTCCCTGAGTTGAATATAGAGTTCAATCCCCAGTACTACCAAAAAAAAATCTTTAAGTGGTAGGGTAGAGAAGGGTAGAAGGAGATGGGCTTCTCTGTGTAATGGGCTTTATAGGTTATTTCTTTCTTTTTTTTTTTTTGCGGTACTAGGGATTGAACCCAGAGGCATTCTACATCCGAGCTATATCCCCAGCCCTAATTTTAATTCTTTATTTTGAAACAGGGTCATATGAGGTGGGAGGGCCTCGTTAAGTAGCTGCAGCTGGCCTTGAACCTGCGATTCTCCTGTCTCAGTCTCCCAAGTACTGGGATTACAAGCGTGTGCCACCACACCCAGCTTTTATACGTTATTTCTAATATTGTATACCCATGTGAGAATAAATGACCGCTACTTTGAATTTAGTGTAGATTAAAAAATATAATGTATAGTATTCACTTGATAAAAATATCAGTAACTCTCTAAGCGAATAAATATGTCGATCGAGATATTCTCCACCCATTTTCACCTTCATGCTAGCACACTGTGCACAATGTTCTGTACCTTGCTCCTCTACGGCAGCACAGTAACCATAGGCAACCAGAAAAAAAAAAACACTAAGTATTTATCTAAGTGGGAAGTGGTTGAATGACTTGTGCCATGTCCGTGAAATTGAATATCACAGAGACATTAGAAATGGTGATGCAGGCATATATTAAAAGAAAATTGTCTAAGACCAAATGAGAAAGGCAGCTTTTGAAACAGAGAAATATGTGTATGAGAGTGTGTGTACGTGCACAGGCATAGTTAGACATTTAGAAAGATAGAAGCATGCAAAAAGGACTGGTTGTGGACATCCCTGCCTGGTGATATTACAGATAATATGTTTCCCCTTTTTTATGTGCATTTTGTTATGTTTGCAGTTTGCTGCCATGTAAATTAGTTATATATCTGATCATTTTATTCTAATAATATAATATTTGCATATAATTTTAAAAATCAATGAATAACAGGTGTAAATTAAGAAGTCCCCATCACACCCCAGGTCCCTAGCCCCCAGCTTGCACTCTGGGATTAGGACACATAAGATTTAAATGAATGAAATAGGGTTCTCACAATATAGGTATATGGAGAAGAGATAATGCTGTGCAAGCAGACAAGCTCACTGTATTAATATCATAGGTAGGATAAAAATCTAATTTTTGAAAAGCTGGGTATGGTGGAACATGCCTGTGATCCCAGTACTTGGGAGGCTGAGACAGGAGGATTGCAGGTTCATGGCCAGCCTCAGAAACTTAGTAAGGCCCTCTGCAACTTAGGAAGATCCTGTTTCAAAATAAAAAATAAAAAAGGGCTGAGGGTGTAGCTTGGAGGTAGAGTGTCCCTGGGTTCATTCCCCAGTACCAAAAATATCTGATTTTTTGTGTGAAACAAGCTCTCCCTGGCTAGTTCAGGATATCAGATATGCTGTTCCTACTGAGATAGGATATAAGAAATAAATAGAATGGAGACATAAAGGAGGAAGAAGGAAAATGTAACTTTAATATGAAAGCCCTGTGCTAAAGTTCCTCACTCTCCAAGCCAGGCCTAAAATTCCCCAGTTTTTGGGAAGTTTACATATCTTCACTCATTCACTTGTGATAAGTACCTTGAGAACTGTTAATTACCCCATCTAGGAATAGTTAAACTGGGGAGATATCTGTTGATCAGACAACAGAGGCCACACAAAAGATCAGAAAGATAACATGACCACCCAAACAGAAAACCTTCCCTTGTGATAATTATCTGGAGCACTGTTATCTATCCCATCTCTGAATAGTTTAAGCAAAAGAGATATTTAACTCAGAGGTAGAATGCCCCTGGGTTTAATCCCCACTACCACCCCACACACAAGAGATATCTATTGATCAGAAAATGAAGGCACCATCAGGACAAGAGAGATGGCCCTAAAACCCTCCATCATCTTGTCATTTCTCGACTGATGGCATCCTCACATACCTTCCCATGCCCACCCCTCACCAGGCTTCCCTTAAAAGAAGAACCCTGAACCCCCTAGGGGCATTTCTTACTCTGGAGATAGCCCGCATTCTCCCTTGAATGTGTATTTCTTGCTTTCTTAAATAAATTTCTGTGTGACTCATGCTGAAATTCTTTTACTTTGCCGTCCCCGCCGGTCCTAAGTTGCTAGGAACTGCTCCAAACCCTTCACAGAATCAACCCTTCTCCTTGAGACACCACGAAGCAGAAGGCTTGCCTTCCCTATCCATCTGACTGTCATTTACTGTCCCTTAAGTATCAGCTTATAAATGTCTTCCTCTAGGAAGCTATCCTAAACTAGAAGGGATTAACATCCTGTGTGATATCTAAGCATCCTGAATTACTTGGATCTCAGGGCACATATACACATTTTGCCCTTACTTTCTTTTGTATTTTCAGTCTCTTTTAGCAGACAGCATGAACCTCATTCATTTTTGCATCCTAAAATCTAACACAGTGCCCAGCAAACAGATTTGGAAAAACTTTCATTTGGGTGCTAAAGAACAAAAAAAAAAACAAAAACCTTTGTCTCCATCCTTTCCTCATCATCCAACATAGGTTGCAGTTATTAGGAAGGTATGAAAAGAAAAGAGTTGACTTTTAGTGGCTGGAAGATGATGGAATTTCATTACTAATATCCCAAAATGGACTGAGATCTTATTCGGTTTCAGGAATATGAAATTGGAAACAAAATTTTGGGATCTGGGAAGGGTTTTCTTGCTCCTAAAATGACATGCAGGACAAGGCAGGTTTCTTTTTATGTAGATGCAGTTGTCCCTACACTTGGTGCCTGGAACTCTTATTGTTAAGAAAACACTTTTTTTTGCAGTACTGGGGGTTAAACTCAGGGCCTCATGCATGCCAGGGACCACTGAGCTACACCCCAACACCTTTTTTCATTTTATTTTGAAATAGGGTCTTGCTAAGTTGCCCAGGCTAGCCTCAAACTTGTGATACTCCTGCCTCAGCCTCCCAAGTAGCTGGGGTTACATGTGTTCACCACTGTGCCCAGCAGAGAAAAGCATTCTATGAGAAATATCTTTTGCTGTCAGGAGGCTCATTTCTGGGACTCCCTGGAAGCAGAAACCAGCTATCTTCTGACTTCTGGGAACCCTTCCAGACATGCTAAAGAAGAGTCAGCCAAAATTCTATTCCAATCACCGGGTGTGGTGGCGCACCCCTGTAATTCCAGTACTCAGGAGGCTGAGACAGGAGGATCGCAGGTTCAAAGCCAGCCTCAGCAACTTAGCGAGATCCTCTGAAACTTAGTGAGACCTTGTTTCAAAATAAAATAGCACTGGGGATGTAGCTCAGATAGAATTCCCTGGGTTCAGTGCCCCAGTACTAAAAAGAAAGAGAGAGAGAGAGAGAGAGAGAGAGAGAGAGAGAGGGAGGGAGGAAGGAAGGAAGGAAGGAAGGAAGGAAGGAAGGAAGGAAGGAAGGAAGGAAGGAAAAATGTCATTCCTATCCAAAATTGTACAATTTCCCCTAATATCCACTGAAGGTTAGGACTGCACTGCTGTTGTCATCTGCTGTGGTCCTGTGAGAGTAGATGTAAACCATTGGCAGTCCTCCAGCTCAAATGTAAAATAGGTCCGGGACTTAGTTTTTTAGACAAAAGAGATAAGACAGAAAAGGAAATAATCCTGCACAAGCCCCAAATTTTCCCCATCCCTGACCCGTGAATAGAATAGAATGCCAGGGGTTTCCTCTGCACTGATGCTGTGGCTAACATGGGCACAGTGTGGATGGTTCTGCCTGGCTTGTGACAGGTAAGCTTGGGCCCCCAAGATTCCTGTCCAGGTAGACCAGGAGGAGTAGTGTTAAACCTTAGGGCTTCACTGTGATTGTATGGATTGAACCGCAGCTCCAGCAGTTCTAGTTCATGACCACAGCACATGAACTCCAGTCCTTCAGAGAAAATGCAGGACTGCCCTGTTCGAGGAAGATGAGTTTGGAAATCTCCAACTGCACTATTTTGGGCAGATCTATTCTCAGGCAGAACAGAGAAAATTCTATTTATTTGCAGTTAATTACTAATAATGTGCATTGCACTTTAATAAAATGAAAAATAGGATATATTGAAATCTTATTCTGTTCCCAGTGAAGCCATGGGTGCAATGATGATAACAATAATAAAATTGACAATGACTGCTGGGTGTGGTGGTGCACACCTGTACTCCCGGTACTTGGAGGCTGAGACAGGAGGGTCCCAGGTTCAAGGCTAGCCTCAGCCACTTAGGGAGACCCTGTTTCAAAATAAAAAAAAAAATAAGCCTCAACTTGGGTGTGGTGGCGCATGCCTGTAATCCCAGTACTTAGGATGCTGAGACAGAAGGATCGCAGGTTCAAGGCAAGCCTCCGCATGTTAGCAAGGCCAGCCTCAGCAACTTAATGAGACCCTGTTTCAAAAAATAAAAATAAAAAGAAGGGCTGGGAGTGTAGCTCGGAGGTAGAATGCCCCTGGGTTCAATCCCCAGCACCAAAAAAGAAAAAATGACAATACCTAATGACAATAACTATTTCCCACTTGCCAGGCACTGAACTAAGCACTTCGTATCCAATGACCTCATTCAACCTGCACAAGGTTAGGAAACATGTACACATATTATCATCACCATTTTACAGATGAGAAAACCAAAGCCCAGAGAGGCATATGAGCTTATACAAAGACCTCCACACACCTCATGCGCCTTTCTGTGTTCTGTACCATATAGCTTTGTAAATAGATGGTTATCCATCTGCCTCAACTTCTAGATTAATCTGCTCACTGTCACAGATTGTGTTTTCTTATTCACCTGGCACAGTGCCTAACTCATGGTGGAAATAAAGTGCATGCTATTTGGGCCCTGGGGTAGGAAGGGCTGTGTTGGGAAGTTAGTAGGGAAGTCTACTGCACCATTTGGAGTTGGGTCCCAGATTGGGCAGGTCAAAGAGGGGTTAGTCTAAGAAGACTATTAGATTTCTGGCTTTTGTAGCTAGGGACGAATGTGGGCAGAGGAAGAAGTGGTGGAATAGAGTATATATTATGATATTTGCAGATGGAAAGAGCACTGAAGTAGGAGCCCTCAGCTGGGGGGTAGTTCCTTTTTCTGCCCTACCTTGGCTGATGTAACTAGTGGTACCATGCTTCATGCTTCTATGCATTAACCCATTACTCCTAACAGTCAAGGTCTGTGTACAGTTTTTACAGATTTTACTATGTTGTACAACCATAGGTGGCACAGTTGGTACAGGCCAAGTTGTCCAATTTCAAATCCCTGGCACTTCCCCTTCCCTTCATCCAGGTTGTGTGTGTGTGTGTGTGTGTGTGTGTGTGTGTGGTGCTGGGCATGGAAACCAGAAACATTTTACCTCTAAGCTCCACCCCCAGCCATTTTTACTTTTTATTTATTTGGAAACAGGGTCTCACTAAGTTGCTGAGGGTCTTGCTAAATTGCTGAGGCTGGTCTCCAACCTACAATCCTATTTCAGCCTCCCAAGTACTGGGATTACAGGCACATACCACAATGCCCAGCTCTCAGTTCTTCTGACTGTTCATCTGAAAGTCAGTGATGCTGTCCTGAATACTTTAGTAATGTATGGACAAACTTTTACAAAATATTAATAATAGAAGTGGATGTGAGCATAGGAAAGGGGGAAATTCCTTCCCCAACTCTCTCAAGAAAACATGTGTCTGTTTTATAAGTGGTAAGAAAATTTAGTATCTCCATTATTTTTGTTAAGAATTTCACAGCTGTTTATTTTTCATTATGTTTATTTTTAGTTATAGTCTATGACACGTGATAATGGTTTTCCATTTTCCATTTTTGAGCATGATGTAGGGCTTTTATTTTGAGATGGGTTCTTGCTACATTGCTCACACTGGCCTCAAACTTGCAATCCTTTTGCCTCAGTCCCCAGAGTAGTTGGGATTACCTGCACACTCCACTATGCCTAGATGACATGAGGCTTCCTTAAAAATTTATTTAAGCCAAGTGCAATGGCACACACCTGTAATCCCAGTACTTGGGAGGCTGAGACAAGATGATTGCACATTTGGGGCAGCATCTGATAATTTAATGAGACCTGTTTCAAAATAAAAATGTTTAAAAAGGGCTGGGGTATGGCTCAGTGGTAGAACATCCCTGGGTTCAAACTCCAGTACCACACACACACACACACACACACACACACACACACACAATTGAGACAGTTAATCCCTGCCTAGTAGCCTCAGAGTAGCAATTTGGGGATCTGACCTAGCAATGAAAGGGACACTCTTTCCTACAGGGTGCTGCGATTTTCCAGTGTGAACGTTATTGGAAGAATAACATGTCTCACTAGGAAGGGCAGGTATATCTCAGCAAGCATAATGTAAGTGAAGTAGTGAGTGGCTAAAGGTCTACATTTGAAGACAGACGAATCTAGACGCAAGACCCAGCTCCATCACTTATTACCCAAGTTACCAAACACCTTTCAGCCTATTTCCTCTGTAGAAAGCAGAGGGGACAACTATTGATACATACCTCTCAGGGTAGTTTGGGGAAGAAAAATATAGACTCATTGCAATTAACTATGATGTTTCTCCCTATTAAACTGTGAATGCCAAGAGGACAGGGGCCCTGTCTGAGTCATCTCCATGTCGCAACCACATCCGGCCAGAGAGACCTCAGCACATTTTCCTTGTGTAGAGCAGAATCAGGCCTTCAGAACTTCTTCTCCAAAGCAATGATCCCTTGTTGTTGTTTGTTTTTTCTTTTGTTTTGTTTTTTTTGTACCAAGGATTGAATCCAGGGGCATTCTACCTCTGAGCCACACCCCCAGCCTATTTTATTTTTTTCATTTTGAAACAGGGCCTTGCCAAGTTGCTGAGGGTCTCACTATGTTACTAAGCCTGACCTCAAACCTGAGATCCTCTTGTCTCAGCCTCTCAAGAACTGGGATTACAGGTGTGTGGTGGCTCGCCCGGCTTCAATGGTGCTTATTTATAAGATCCTCTCTTGCATCCTAGAGGTCTATGGAAGCTGCTCATATGCCATAGTTGATAAAGATCCCCAGAGAAAGGTATATTTTGCTCCATTGTGACCTTTGCTTCGATTTTCATTTGAGGTTTTTGCTGCACTTTGATAAAACCGACTAGAAATAATTCCTCCCTCTCCCTGCCATGTTGAATTTTAGACCAGATAATTCAAGAAGCAGGCTACAGGCCTTGTAGAGGCATGTGGCTTTACTGCAGAAAGACTGTAAGATAGTGAACAGCGATGACTTCTTTTGGTCCATCTGCCACCAGTGAAAAGTCATAGTGCCATCAGAGCCCCAGTCCCATCATGCTGTGTGCAGTGGTAACCCATGTGTCTCAGCCACTGAGCTGTGAACTTCCCGAGGCCAGGCAATGTGTTTATTCTGATTTATTCCTCTTTGTATTCCCAGCATCCACAACAGTGCCTGGCACACAGAGGACATTTGATAAATGCTGCTTAAATAATGAATGAGAGCATTTGTGAATTTTATGTAAAAACGCTACAGAGGAGGAGGTAGCAGGCTACCAATGTTTCTAGAGCAATCCCCATGTCGCACAACTTCCAAGTTGAGAGAGGCAGAATGCAGTCCCAGGGCTGATAAATCAAGAAGTCTGTGGGTGGGGCTGGAAATGCAGCTCAGTGGTAGAGCCTTTGCCTAGTATGCCTGAGGCCCTGGGTTTGATCCCCAGCAATGGAAAGAAGAAAAAAAAGCCTGCATCCTGGGTTGTATTGGCTTTGCTAGACACAGGGGCTCTCTCAGCTTCACTTGGGCATCTTCTATGTTAATTCAGAAAAAAAACCCTATTTAAGATGTACCTTAAGCCAGGAATGGTGGCGCACGCTTGTAATCCCAGACTTGGAGGCTGAGACAGGAGGATCGCAGGTTCGCGGCCAGCCTCAGCAATGTAGCAAGGTCCCTCGGCAACTTAGCAAGATCCTGTTTAAAAATAAAAAAGGGCCTGGAGGTGTAGATTGGAGGTAGAATACCTCTGGGTTCAACGTCTAGTACTAAAAAAAGGAAAGATGGACCTTACATCCAAGGCTGGTTCATATGTCAGATTAATCATGCAATAAGTTTCTTGTATTCACTTAATATGACCAGGGAACCCTTTAGGTGCAGGGGATTCAACAGTGAAGAAAACTGGCATTGTCTCTGCTCTGTAACCTAGTTCAAAGAGACATAAAATAAACGAATGCATGGCAGTGCTCACTTAACAGTGTTACTAAAGGCCTAATTATCATAAGAAGGTAAGGACTTTGCATATTCCAGATAGATTAAATGAATCAAAGTAAATAACATACTGGCCTGTCTTATTTATCTTACACACACAATTAATGTTAAGTGAGATTTTTTTAATTAAATGGAAGATCATGCAAGCAAAACAGGAAAAAGATACTTGTGATTTAAGGACAAATATCTGACTAAATAGCTACTGCCTCAAATCTCTTTCACCAACTCACATGGCTTCTGAGAATAGAAAAATACTTTGGGGAGAGTAATTTTTTTATTTATTTTGCAGTACTGGGGATTGAACCCAGGGGCATTTTACCTCTGAGCTACACCCCAGCACTGTATTTTTATACTTTATTTTGAAACAGGGTCTCACTAAGTTGCAGAGAGTCTCACTAAGTAGCTGAGGCTGGCCGCAAACCTGCGATCCTCCTGTTTCAGCCTCCCAAGTACTGGGATTACAAATGTGCACCACCACACCCGGCTGGGGGGAATAATTTTGACTGACACATTCTTTTTCTAGCTGTGTTATCGTTACAGATTCAGCCCTGTCAAATTATGTCAAGTTTTAAATACAAACTGAGCCCCTATAAACTAGTCAACAGACATTTCATGAATACCTACTATGGCTTAAAATTAAATTGAGTACCAGGGACAAGAGACAATGTGTTATATTCTTTGCCTTCAATGAGTCCTGTTGTGGAGACAGCGAATATTGACCTAGTATACTGGCAGAAATGAAGGCAGATTGGATTGTGGTGAATGGTTTGGGATCTAGATTCATAAATACCCTTGATCACCACTCACTGCTTTGGGAGGCTCTGGTCATGACCCTGCACGCTTCTGAGCTTATTTGCTCGCATGTAAATTAGAGATAATAAAATCCAGCCGGGCATGGTGGCACATGCCTGTAATCCCAGTACTTGGGAGGCTGAGTCAGGAGGATTGCAGGTTCAAGAACAGCCTGGGCAATGTAGCTAGATTCTCAGCAACTT
>PVJS01057117.1:0-12153 GCA_004027185.1 Glis glis | reverse complement strand
CAACTTCGTGAGACCCGGTTTCAAAATAAAGTATAAAAAAATAGGGCTGGGGTGTAGCGCGGAGGTAGAACGCCCCTGGGTTCAATCCCCGGTACCGCAAAAAAAAAAAAAAAGAGTGTGTGACTTCCCAAACCAGCACAGGGCTTCATGGGGAAGACCTGGAAGGCTCTGGAACAGCTGGAGGACAGATGGGACTGGGCCCTCAGAGGTCTTTCAGAGTCCAAAGATTCTCCAAGACTCCCCTCTCCTTCCCCACCTAAAAAGGCTGGATCCTGACTGCCTAGTCTGGCCACTCCCCCCCAGCCTTGCCCCACAGACCAAGAGCCCAGTTTCTAGAAGGCCACTTCTCTTTGGCCTCCGGTTCAGGGTCAAAGAGGGCCCTTGACTTCTGTTCTGTAGTTTTACATTCTAATTATTTCATATGTGGCCTTCTGATGGACTCATCTACTAAGAAGCTAAAGATATCCTTAAATGCCTAAAAATAAACCTGAACTGCTAAAAATTCAGCATTTCTCTCCCTCGCCTCCACCAGCTGGGCCTGTCTGCTTTCACTCCAACACCATCAGGAGCCACAAACAAGATTTACAAAAGCGAACAAGTTTACACGGGCCTGATTAGCAGATTCTCTTTTATCTTCAATTTGCCAAAACATTTTGGAGCTGTTATTATTGAGACTTGCTTTCTTTCTCTCCTCTTTCCTTCTCTTCCTTCCTTTCCTTCCTCTCCTCCCCTTCTTTTCCTTCTCTTCCTCCTTTTCTTCTTTAATCACTTCAGTTTGTGACTTGTACTCCTTTATTTTAGCAGTTAGGAAATCTTTTAGCCAAACTGAGGCTTCCCAAATTTTCTCCCTCTTGTCTGTTACACCCCCTTTTCTATCTTTAATTATTTTAAGACCCTCCCCCAATTTCTATGAGCACCATGTGGCTCGCCTGAAGGCCAGTTAAGAATAAACCTGCTAAACCAATAAATTACATTTGCCCTCATTTCCAGAGGAACCCTTTTACATAAATATATGCCATAGAAATAAATCAGATAAATTAATAAGAACTCCCTCCTCTCCTTCCCTCAAACCAAACAGTGAATAGTAATGGTTATCAGACCAGTTAAAAGAATAAACCTATTAAATAAATAAATTTGCTCTACACCAATTTATGTCACCAATGTACTTAAGGGGAAACCTTTTAAAGGAGTAGATTTACAGTGCACACACAGATCTCCACTGGGTATGTGTAATTATGCATAAGAAAGGCATTACTTTTAAAGTGGATGAATGGGTGATACTTTTTTGATTTACTGTTTGAAACCAAAAAAAAAAAAAGGTAATGGCATGAAATAAGCATTTGCAAACCCATTTCGGAAGACAGGAAATGCTTGATTTACCTAGGGCACCCATCATGTTCTGTATTTCAGATCAAAGTAGATAAATGGCTAGGCAAATGGATATTTGGGGGGAAATCTATAGCCTTTCTGTCAACTCTGCAAGTGAAATGTTTGGAATAAAAACGCAGTGTCTACGCGTAAGGAAGAAGGCATGATTCATCAGCAATCCAGCAAATGGAAGAGAGCAGTACTTACCTGGGGAGGTGAGGACATCAGCTATGAGGGGCCATGGGCCCTGTCCCCCACTCCTGAGGTCTTTAGGTAGGAAATCTAGTGTCCAACTAGTCCTGCCCTCCCCCAGCTCAGGCCACCTAAAAACCGCCTCCTTCTTCTGATGTTTTCCTTGCACTTAAAAACCCTACCTGTACTACCATGTATCAAAAGAAAAGATGGATGCTCTATAAAGTGGTAGAACCTTGTTTTCACCAAAGCCGCGAGGCTACAGGTGTCAATCACGAATCAGTGCCATGCCCACACCTCTATCAAATGCCATCTGTATACATGGCCCCAAATCAGTTACCATTCCCAGTCTCCTACAAGATTTCTGCACGCCATACAATTTGGTATCTTCCAAAGCAGAAATTAATAATTCAGAAACAAATTGGGCTAGACCTCAGATGCTATGTCTACATTCATATAGAGCACTGAAACTACAGCCCAAACCATGTTTTCCTAAATAGCAGCCTACCTTCCTGCATGACCTGAGTCATTTCTATAACTACTTCTTCTGTTTACCCTTTGGACGCAACATCAGAGAAAAACTGTCAGGCAGGATGGAATCATGGCCCAGATTTGAATCCCAGCTCTGCTCATCAATAGCAGGATCACGATTCTCTCAATCTCAGTTTCTATATCTCCAAAATTAGTATCATCATGTCATAGCCTATAATGGATAAATGAGATAATGCATTAAAGCAACTTACCCTGTTGGGCCATCAGTGGATAATGACATTTACTATTTTATTGGTTTTCATTGTCAGGGAGATAAGCAAAAAGTGTTGACCAGGTGGCGGCTGTAGCTCAGCCTTTTCCTGGGTGCTCTGAGGACCGAGAGGGTGAAACCCAGGCTCTGCTTCAAGGAGATTGCATTTTTTTCTTGTATACAAGAAATGGAGAGGAAATAGTATGTGATATCCATTAGTGCAACAGCAGCTCAGAGAGAAGCAATGAGAGTTGAGACTTGACTTGCTAGTAAAGATAGACAGAGAGGGGAAGGGCATTCCAGGCAAGGCATAGCCCAGGCAAAGTCCTAGAGGCAGTAATTGCCATGAACACAGTGTATTAGTCAGCTTTCCAAAACTCTAACAAAATATCTGAGATAATTAACTTATAAAGAGAAAAGGTTTGCTTTGGCTCACAGTTCTAGAGGTTCTGGTCCATGATCAGATAGACTCACTGCTTTTAGGCCTCAGATGCTGAATGGCAATACTGGGGAGCAAGTGGAAGAGCAAATTACTTACCTTATGACCAGGAAGTAAATGAGAAAGAAGAAGCCAGGGCTCCACAGTTTGCTTTCAGGGCATGCCCCAATGACCTAAAGACCTCCCACTAGGTCCCTCCTCCTAAAGATTCCACTGCATCCCAATAGCATTTAACACATGAGCCTTTGGGGGACATTCGACATCCAAACTATAGCACATAGCATCTGGGAGAAGGGAGGGAGAAGTGTCTCTGGAGGTGGAGTACACAGGGAAGGGCCAGGGAACATGGTCAGAATACTAGGAGCCATGGAGACCACTTCTATTTTTTTTTCTGATACTGGGGATTGAACCCAGGTGCATTCTACCTCTCAGCTACACCCTAGCTCTATTTTTTATCCTTTACTTTGAAACAGGGTCTCACTAAGTTGCGGAGGGCCTCACTAAGTAGCTGAGGCTGGCCATGAACCTGCGATCCTCCTGTCTCAGCCTCCCAAGTACTGGAATTACATGCATGCACCACTACACCCAGCTCATGGGGACCACTTTTCAGAGGTGTTCTCTTAACAGTCAGCTCTCAGCCACCACTGGGAGACTGGCTTAGTCCACTCAGTTCCAGCCTCAGCAAGTGGTCAGATCTTGTTGGCCTCTCTCTGCTCTCGGAGCCCCAGGAACCACTCTGTGTGAAGGTTCTCCTTGACAGGGCCAGAGCCTGTTCTGCCTTCTGCCTGCAACTTGCAGCTTCCAGGATAAATACCTAGCTGGACATCCTGTTTGCTCATGCCCAGATAGGAGGCGTGCTGGGAGCACACAGGCATTCAGGGGCTGACAGATTTACACAGTCAGAACATGCTAATATCTTTTGACCAGCTTAAGAATAAATATGACCCAACAAATTGTCATTTTTATGGGTATTTACAACCAAAGCACTTTGTAAAACTAAGGACTAATATTTCCCAGAGGAAATTTGGCTCTCGATTCTTGATAAACTATTAGAAATTCAAACCATCCTCAGCCCGAGAGTTTCTTTCTCTATTTTTGGCTCCACAAGTGTGGCCTAGGAAAAACTTGGGTTTGTCTGGTGCTTAAATCAGGAGAGGGAATAGGCAGCCTCCACGCACTTAAGTGATAATACCTACAACAATAATCACAAGTACTTAGGAAGCAATTGCTATGCCCCACACACTCTTCCAAGCCCTTCCCAAGTATTAACTCATTTAATCAGAACAACAACCTTCAAGCATAGGTTCCAGTATATAGGACCCATTGTACAGATGAGAAAACTGAGACACAGAGGATTCCACTAAGATTCGGGGAGCGCTTCTTCTTTTTTTTTTTTTTCTTTTCTTTTCTTTTACTTTTTGCGGTGTTGGGAATCAGTTCAGGGTTCAGGGCATGCTAGGCAAGTCCTCTACACTCAGTTACATCCCCAGTCTAATATCAGGTCAGAACAGTTTCCAAGTTAGAAGGCCCAAATGAGATTGGCATTTAAGCAAAACCGCCAAAAATATATTCGTGTATTTAAATAAAAAGTGCAGGGGAATGGCGCATGCTGGGCAAGGGCACCCCCACTATGCTCCCTAGTTTCCTACCACCTCCTCTCGACAGCCATTTTTACACCAGTTCACCTCTTTTGGTAATGCCAGGGCTGCAGGGCCCCAGACTTCAAAAGCTCCTTTAATCTCCCCACATTGCTGCTTTTCATTGGTCAGATAGGGTCACGTGTTCTCCAGCGCTAACCTAATAGCAGAAGCCATAGAATACCACACAGTGAATGGCTATGCCCGGGGCAGGAAGGTGAGGGCCTCTTCGAAGATGGGATGGAAACTGGGGCTACGCAGGTGTCCACCCCGGGGACCCAGGGATCCGTCTCAGGTCTGCCATCCTCCCAGCATTCACTACCCTCTGGCGTAGGGCCAGGGGCACAGAGGCTGTGACCCCGGAGCCGTCAGTGTGTCCCATCTTCTAATAGCAGGGAGAACGCTTGCCTGCATAGAGTTCACTTCTGGGCATCTGGGGCGACTGGACACCTACAGTGGTCAGCAAACCACAGCCACGTGCAGTGTCATTCGCTGTGCATCCTTCCTCAGCCCCGCAACTGCCTGGCTGGGAGACCTCAGGCAAGGAAATGGTTTCCATATTGAAAAGCGTCTTACACCAGCGTCCAGTATTGTCCAATGTCTGTTTACACTAGATGACACATATTATTACTGAAGCCCAGTCGCCAGGTGGAGCTGGGAGCATCAATACCAGTGGAACAGTCAAAAACTAGCAACAAGAACGAGTCCACGGCCCCAAGATGGGGCTTTGCCCGCAGGGGGCGAGGCGGATTTGACTAGGAACAGTGCCGGCTTCCCTCTGCGCCTGCTACGGCAGCCTGGTCTAGAGGTGCAGCGGGAAGGGCAGGTTCCCGGCGGGGTCTGCTTTAAGCACTGGATTCCCAAGCTCAGGGGTTTGTCTCCATGAACATAGCCAGGCTCGCCATGCAGGTGGTACATACAGGCACGTCCACTCCCTTCAGTGTTGTTCAAGAGAACAACCCAAAACAAACATCCAAACTCAGCAAACATAATTTTTTGACAGCTTGAACATTAAAAAAAAAAAAGCCAACAAATGTTGCATAGAAACCAAATCCTCTCCTTGTAGTGCTCACAGTGGGGACTCCCACCATGGCTGGCAGGGCATGGGAGCTGTCAGGGACAGCCAGGACAAGCCAGGCCCCTGGGGCTCTAACACCTGGGCCCTGCTACTGGCACCTGGCAGGCTGAGCTAAGACCCAAAGTGCCCAGGAAGAGCCCAAGTTGGGGAGACCCCATGCTGGAGCCCTCCCTGGTCCACGTGAGGGGTAGAGGGGGCCGGGCCGGAAGCAATAGCTTGTCAGGATGCTGAAATGAACGCAGAAGTGATCATCGGGGCTCCTGAAAGTGGGGAATGGGGCTAGAGTCAAGATGCCACCCGGGGTCCTGGACAATTTTCCCGGACAAATTCAGAGGAGAGCGCTCAGCCCCTCCTGCAGACAATTACAAGTGTAGTAGATATGGTTGGGGTGGAGTGAGGTGCAGTTGTACAAAGACTCCAACAACGGTTGGCCAATTCCCAACATGGGGGCTCCCTCTCTGAACAATTGGAAAGATGGTTTCTTTTCCTGGATCCTGTACCTGGAGCTGGCTTAGGGGGGATTCAGAGGCTCCTCCAAGGAAGCCTGGGGGGAGGCAATCCCTCCCCACACCCCCTCCCTCCTTTTGCCAGCAGATCCAGAGCTCTATGAGGGGCTCCTGAGCTCTGTCTCAGCTAAGAATTAAGGAGATCCTAATTTCGTATTTGCTCTGTATTCCCTGAGGCAGGGTGGTAGGCAGGGCTCACTTCAAGCATCCCTCAGCCCTTGTCCATAAGGTCATTTTAGCACCATCATAGCCTTGATATCCTCCATGTACCCTTCTACAGGCAGTGCCAGAGCTTCAGCTGTGTTTGAGGGAGCCCAATGGGGGAAAAGGATTTCGCGTCCCTTGTCTTAGACACTGTGCTTCTATCAATGCAACCAAATTGAGAACTGGCTTTCTTGTTAGCTCTGAAGACCCACAGTGTGCCTGAATGCCGGGCACTCGATTTTGAACCTACCTCTGTTAGTGTGCACGGCCTTCACCCTGTCATATGCAGAGTGGTTGGGCCCCAGATGTTGGACTTTATACCTGTCCCTTTTATATCTGGTCCCTTTTATATTTGAGCACTGATCTGTGAGCCTCAATATGTATGTGTGTGGGGTTGTACAAGAATCCTGTGCTCACACCCTCCTGTACAGCCACACCTGCAGAATCCATGTCTCTTGTGCCACCTCAGTGCCCCCAGGCCAAGCCTGGGCCTTCACACCCAGGGCTGGCCCGTCCGTATGTCCTTGTCAGTAGGAGGGACCTGGCCCTTTCTGTGAATTTATTTCTCTCCTGTTTAATCAACAGTTATTTGGTTACTCTGAGGTTCGGTTTGGTGAGGAAAGGTGGGGTAAATGCTGCATTCATCCTCTCTACTTACAGGTTTTCAAAATAATGATTCAGTTAGCCTGACTCCTGCAGAGCAGGGGTGACCATACAATTCATCACCCAAACCCGGACACTTCTAAGAGGAAAAGAGCACCGGGCCCAAGCCAGGACGCTCTAGGGCTGTTCATCCTACAAAGGTGACCCGTGAGACTTCATTTTAAGTGTCGTTAAGAGTCACAGACTCAAACATATTTCATGTTTTAACATATTGGAGCCATTATTTTTACTGTTACTTAAATTGGGCCATCTTTGTCCGGTAAGAAAATTAACACTTTTATCTTAATCCTTTTTCTGTTACTACAATGGAATACCTGAGACTGGGTAATTTGTAAAGAGTGAAAGTTTGTTTAGCTACAGTTCTGGAGGCTGGAAGTCCAATATCAAGGCGAGGGCTTGCTTGTGGCGTGATAACATGGCTCAGGGCATCCCAGGGAAGACAGAGCCCGCTGGTGGGGGCACATTCTAGCTCTGTTTTGAAAGTGCTCTGAACTGGCCAGCACGAGGCCACCCTGCAGCAGCCTTCCTCCAGCCAACTCCTCCCCGGGGTGTAGGCTTCCCCTGGCTGAGGGAGGTGCCCACCAGAACCTGGCCCATTCCTGACCACACGCTGGGTGCCCATCACCCTGGAGTTCCCTGTTCTAACAGCCCCAGGCCTGTTTGCAGGGCCTTCACAGGCCTCAGGATTCTGTTCCCCTAGACAAGCAAGGAGAGGGACATGACTTTGCTCCTTGGGTGACATTTGGCAATTCTCAGAGACAGCTTTGGTTTTTACAGCTGAGAGAGAGGTGCTATTGGTATCCAGTGGACAGAGGACACTGCCAAAGACTATAGGGACAAAATGTCAACAGCACCAAGTTTGAGAAGCAGCGCCCTGGGGCCCCAGGAATGGCTGGAGGAGCAGTGTTTGTGGGGGTAGGGACAGAACTTGGACAAGCAGCCTTGGTTGTCCTCACACATAAGGGGACAGTGTAGGACAAAGTGGAAGATAAGAATAGAAGAGGGTGGTGGAGAGGGCAGGTTGGAGTCCATCCCGCCCGCACTGCCATGCCCCATTGTAGACACCACAACACCTGACATTTCCAAAACAGAACCTGGCCTTCCAGGTCATCGTGAATTATATTCTTCAAGGCAGAAGTACCGAACACATTTTCTTTAAGCATTTGTCGGCTTGGTTTGCACTGTCAATTACTTAGATATATAACATGTGGCCTCTGCTTGTGGCTTTGTTCTGGCTGAGGTCCCGTGACAAACTTTCTCACAGTCTGTGCTCAGTCAGAGACTGGGGTTGAGGCGTGGGCCCTGCAAAGGGCCCTGTGGGTTCTGTGGGCAGGGCCGGGCTAGGGTGACTTTTGAGACCCACCTATGCATTTCCGGCTCATTCAGTGGGTATTTGTTGAATCCCAGCTGTGCAGGCAACTTGCTGGGTATGGGGGATACTTAAAGTCTAGGATGAGAGGCCCCTGTTGGGCAGAAAGCCACCAACAATGACTGTCATGGGGACTAGAAGGAGACAACAGGCACCAAGAGACTCTGGGCCTGGGGCTGGGCTGTGGGGCCAGGGTTCCATGGAGTCCCAGGCTGCCTTCCTCTGCTGTCCTTACCTTGGGCCACAGAGGCTGTGACGTGGCTCCTACTGCCCTCCTATGCCCACAGTGGACTCTCCTTTCCAGATCAGACTGGGACACTTCCAGGACCACCCTGAAGAGGTGCACTCACTAGAATCTGAGTCCAGATGCACAGAGCAGCAACCTCTGACATGACCAGCGTGCCCATTTCACAGACAAGGAAGTAGAGACCCCAATTTGTACAAGGCCATGCACTGAGGGAGTGGTCTGCTACCAAGGCCTGCTATCCACCCTCTCACAGGCTGTCCCCAGGGCTCTCACCACTGTGAACATGCTTGAATAGTAGAGGTCTCATCCTGTGTCTGCCTCACTGCACTAAGGAGCCACCAAGACGCCTTTTTTTTTCAGCCTGCCCTGAGCTGCGAGCCACGGCCAGCCCTGCAATGAAGGGCTCTAACCCTCAGAGGGAATGGACGATGGGCTTGTCAGGACCTCGCTCCTCAGCAGGAAGCCCGGGTAGCCATGAGTAAGGGCGTGAAGTGCCCACCTCTCCACCTGACCCTCCTCTCTCCTCCAGAGGCCCTCTAGCCTCGCGCAGCCACAGAGCCCAGCAGTCCTTGAGCAACTTGCACTGTCACCACTGACCAGCAGAGGGCACTCCGCCCTGAGGCTGCTGTGGAGCGTGGCTGGCCAGGAGATCACCCAGGGAGCCTGCCCAAAGCTGCTTTCAAAAAGAAAGCAGCCTGTACTTGGCCCTGGACCTCTAGACAGCCTCCCAACACACACACACACACAACACTGGCCTGATGGGACCTGCCAGTTCTATCAGGCTTTCTCCATCACTCGGTGCATGTTGAACATCCCTACCCAGGTCCCCACCTTGCACCCCGTTTTGCAAAAACAAAAATTAGTTCCATCACAGAGAGCTCCATTTCAACCCACAAAGACCCACAGAACCCTTGCTGTGTCCCTAGGCCTGGGCTGGGAGTCCCCAAAAAGGCAAGAATGTGAGCTGACTGGGGGAGTCTAAGGAAAAGAGGGTCGTGTCGGCTGGGGTAATGGGTGGAGGAGGGGCTAAGATTTGCTGCCTGAGTTAGAAACTAATTATGGACCCCCAAGTTCCCTGGGCTCAAGCCCCACTTCCTAGCTGCATGGTCCTGAGCAGGTTACTTAATCTCTCTCAACTGTGCCTCAGTTTCTTTTTCTGCAGGGCAGCATAGGGACATGTTTGGCATAGATACTGAGATGCAATAAATCTTAGCTCTCATTAGTACCAGCATCACCAGAGTTGGGCTGAGACTTAATAAAAGGGGACCGGAACCTGTCAGACAGAAGGAAGGAGGCACAGGCTAGGTGAAGGCCAATAGCCTGCTGAGCATCTCTGGGAGATATGGTAAGGGCATTAGAGCTGTAGATGGGCTGTTTTTCTGAACCCTAGATTCTCTCAGGCAGGGGGGTCAGAGGAGGCAGGAAGGGGTACCCAGCACCCACCCCTGGCACTGGCCCTAAATGACCTCTTCTGTTGCTTTCATTTTTTTTTTAGAGCAAGAAAACTCATCTTGCTACAGCCAGTAAAAACACGTTAATCTTTAACGTGTTAGCAAAACAGCCTCCAATTTGAATACTGGCTCTTCCTCCCATCTGTGGCAGTTTGCACAGATTTTCTCTTTTTTTTTTTTTTTTTAGAGTGGCAGAACGCCTCATCTATGCACCAGCTGGCTGTGGGTGCCACCCACTGCCACAGAGCCTCCCCAGGACCAGTAGGAGCCCCCATCCCAGACGCCCTCCCCCTCCACATCCCTGTCCACTGCCCCTGCAGAGTGTGGGATCCGGCAGAGGGGCTCATCCTCCCCAGAGCTCTGCACCAATGGGACCCAGGTTTATAGATTTTGCAAACTGGTAAAATTACCCCCAGGCCAACTCGGGAGTCAGCATAGGATACTGGCTCATGAATTTGCAAGGAAAGCCATTCGAGAAGAAAAAGATAGACTATCATCTGAGATCCCTTTCCATTCTCCAAAAAAGGGAATTTTAACATCGAAAAGGGGGAAAAAAAGAATCAAAGAATAAAAGATAGGTCTTTAAACTGAGCAGATTCAGCTTTATTAAGACCTACCGTATCAAGCCGGGCGTGGTGGCGCACGCTTGTCATCCCAGTACTTGGGAGGCTGAGACCGGATGATCCGGGTTTGCAGCCAGCCTCAGCTACTTAGTGAAGCCCTCTGCAACTTCGTGAGACCCGGTTTCAAAATAAAGTATAAAAAATAGGGCCGGGGGTATAGCTTGGAGGTAGAATGCCCCTGGTTCAATCCCCGGTACCGCAAAAAAAAAAAAAAAAGACCTACCATATCATCTTCGTTTTTCTCATTTGGGGGTTAAAAATAGCCTGGAGGAATCTGCAGGTCTGGTCCAGGGAGCATGAATTCGACACTCTGGGAGTACCCAGTCAGACTGTGCACCCCGACCATTTGGGGCTGTCCTGTCCCCAGCCACCACCACTCCCTCCTCCAGAGAATCTCTACTGAAAACTTAGCCCTTGGGAAATACACTCCATTCCAGAGCTTGTCAAGTGACAAAGAATCAAGCAAGGAATAAATAGCAATATTTTATAAGTTTTAAAATGCTATTTCAACACACATACCAGAGCAACTATAGCATAAATCAACAGAGACACCCAAAAGTATGTTTGTACAAGAAATGTAATAAGCTGGTATGAAAAAACAGTGTCAACCGGTACAGATGGCAGAAAAAGCCACTATTCAAATGTATGCTGTTTTACTAACACATTAAAGATCAACATTTGCTACCTGCTGCTCATGATAGCAGGATTTAAAAACACACAACACACACACACACATACTCACAAGTGATATTCTAACCCAGAGAATGAAAGATCCTTAAAGAAATTGTCAAGCTCTTTCTATACTTCATCTGGTAGCTTTAAAGCTTCTGTGGTTCAGTGAAAAATTAGCATCTAAAAATGCAGATTTCCCCTTATCGGCCTGATGCTTGACAAAATTAAATAAGGGAGGATGAGAAAATGTCAGTGTTGTGGTCCTTAGAGGTCTCCTTCTAAGGACACTTTCTAAGGACACCTTCTAAGGATTAGTATTGGGAACAGAATTATCCCGAGGGCATACTCATGGTGCGGCCCTTCTCTGTGCAAGGCACGTGGCTGTTTTAACGTGCTTTCTCGGGCACTGGAGCTCTGGGGGCCCCCAGAGAGCCCTCTGAGGTAGGCAGGCCAGAATGCATTAGTCTCACACTACAGACGGACAAACTGAGGCTCAGAGATGATGAAAATAAAACCATGACAGGCTTTAGTTAAAGCTTTAAGTAGAATAGGCCTAAATATCTGTTTTCTAAAAGTTAAGTTTCTATAGCCTGTTGCCCCATACCCTGTAGAAACCATTAAGTATGCTAATCTGATCTTGTCCCTAGCAACCCTAGAAACAGCCAATCGGTGTCAAGCACACCTGGGTTTAGAACTCCAGATAATTTGGGCTGGGCGAGGCCACTCTGACCAGAGTCAGCAGGCCGCCCGCCCATCCTGAAAAAGGTACTGCGGGCCCAACCAATCAGCTAAAAGGTCACCATATAAGGTTAAGGCTTCCCTAACGATGACCCCTACCTAAGATGCGAAAATTAAACCAACCAGGGAACATAAGCCAACAAGCTTATGTTTTAAACTACCCTATCAATGTAAAGGTGGGGTGGGCTGCCTCCTTAAGGGATAAAAGCTTTGTTCTCGGAGAG
>PVJS01057116.1:0-12159 GCA_004027185.1 Glis glis | reverse complement strand
CCGTGAACCCGGATCCTCCGGTCTCCGCCTCCCAAAGTACTGGGATTACAAGCGTGTGCCACCACGCCCGGCTAATATAGTATGTTTTAAAGTTAAGGAAGGGAGGAGAAAGATAGCAGTGACAAAAATCCTGTGAGTTAGCTATTACAGAGACTCAACGAGGCTAAGGAGACAATCTTAGTGGAGTTGTCAAATACTAGGGAATTAGGTTTACCAAGATCTGGATTCAAGTTCAAGTCTGCCATTACTATTTATAAGGCCATAACCAAGTTATTTAACTCTCTGCTTCAGTTTCCCTCTTTTACATAGGGATTATCATAGTATCCACCTCACAGGGTTGGTATGAGGTTTAAGTGAGATGATCTGTGTAAACCACTTAACACAGTGCCTGGTATGTAGGAAGCACTCACTACATACTCAATTTCCAATTTTAAATACTATCCTTTTCATTATCAGAGAAAGTTACTTACCAGGTAAATTGTGAAGATAGTACTCCCCTCACCAACCTGTTTAGTGACAATGTGATAAACTGTTTTTAAGGTGAATGAAGCCAAAAATTGTTTATTAAATGAATACATGGTCACTGGTTAAAATTTACTTTTCTTTGGTGTGTGTGGTACTGGGGATTGAACCCAGGGACATTCTACCTCCAAGCTACACCACCAGCCCTATTTTATTTTTAATTTGCAAACAGGGTCTTGCTAAATTGCTGAGGGCCTCGCTAAGTTGCTGAGGCTGTCCTTGAACCTGAGATCCTCTTGTCTTAGCCTCCAAAGTACTGGGATTATAGGTGTGTGCCACTATGCCTGGCTTGTATGTTATTATTTTAACTCTATGATCAGTTCACCAAAGTATATGAGACTTGATTACCTCATGAATAGGATACTAACAACATCATTTGATATCTTCATTGATATAAGGCAATTCATAAAATAAGAAATAAAGGTGGCCAATCCACATATAAAAATGTGATACATCACTAATAACTTGAGAGTTATAAATTAAAATGAGAGGTTATCAAGGCTCTCAGATTGGCAAAAATCAAATGGATGGATATCTTGGTGCTATTGGGGTGTGGTTTAATTGACACTCCCATACATTGTTGACAGGAGTATAAGTTGGTACAATCAATTCTTTTGTTTATTTATTTGTGGTACTGGGGGTTGAACCCAGAGGCATTCTACCTTCGAGCTATACCCCCAGCCTGATTTTATTTCTTATTTGGAAGCAGGGTCTCACTAGGTTGCTGAGAGTCTCACTACTTGCTGAGGCTGTCCTGGAACCTTTGATCCTCCTGTCTCAGCCTCCCAAGTACTGGGATTACAGGTGTGTGCCTATATTTATTATTATTTTTTGTGGTACTAAGGGATTGAACCCAGGGGCATTCTACCTCTGAGTTACACCCCCAGCCCTTTTTATTTTTTGTTTTGAAACAGGGTCTCACTACTTGCTGAAGCTGTCCTTGAACCTGAGATCTTCCTGTCTCGGCCTCCCAAGTACTGAGATTACAAGTGCGTATGCCCAATGCACAATCGATCCTTTTAGAGGCCAATTTGGCAATACAGGTAAACAATTTAATACAGCGTTGTTTTTTTTTTTTTTTTGTAGTACTGGGGATTGAACCCAGGGGCATCCTACCTCTGAGCTACACTCCCAGCCCTAGGGCATTCTACCTCTGAACTACACCCCCAGCATGTTTTTTTTTTTTTTTTTGTGGTACTGGGGATTGAATCCAGAGGCATTCTACCTCTGAGCTACACCCCCAAGCCCGATTTTATTTCTTATTTGGAAACAGGGTCTTGCTAGGTTGATGAGAGTCTCACTACTTGCTGAGGCTGTCCTTGAACCTGTGTTCCTCCTGTCTCAGTCTCCCAAGTACTGGGATTACAGGTATGCACCACCACACCCGGCTTGTTTATTTTTTGAAACAGGGTCATGCTAAGGCTGGCCTTGAACCTGCAATCCACCTGTTTTAGCCTCCCAAGTACTGGGATTATAGGCATGTGCCACCACGCTGGGCTGAATTGTATCTTAAGGAAATATAATCAAATACACAAAAATACTTGTATATGCATGCTTACTGTGAGTGTTTATAATGACAAAAACTGGAATCACCTAAATGCCTACCAACGGAGAAATGCTTACATAAATTATGACAGCTAGACACTAAAACTCTAGGCAGCTACTGAAAAGGGTTAGACAGATTGGTTTGTGCTGGCATGGAAAGATGTCAATGTTCTATGTAGAATGATACCATTTTTATATTTAAAAATATAAAAAGCGTATGCATGGAAAAAATATTCCTAACTTTTAAAAAAACAGCCTTCATCTCAATCCAGTTTTGGAATTGTTTTATTACAGCTGGGTGTGGTGGCACATGCCTGTAATCCCAGTACTTGGGAGGCTGAGACAGGAGGATCACAGGCTCAAGGATAGCCTCAGCAAGTAGTGAGACTCAGAACCTAGTGAGACCCTGTTTCAAAATAAAAATAAAATTTGGTTGGGGGTGTAGCTCGGAGGTAGAATGCCCCTGGGTTCAATCCCCAGTACCAAAAAAAAGAATTGTTTATTACCCCCCAAAGTTCCCTCATGTTAACATTAAAGGCTTAACATTTGTTGCCATGTTTATTTTTATTTGAAAAAAAAAGGTTTCATATGAGGTTTATTTCTTTTTTCAAAAATACATGAACAATATGAGAATGTTTATATATTTTTTTTGGTACTGGGGATTGAACCCAGAGGCATTCTACCTCCAAGCTACACCCCCAGCCCGATTTTATATCTTATTTAGAAACAGAGTCTCATTAGGTTGCTGAGAGCCTCACTAAATTGCCAAGGCTGGCTTTGAACCTGTGAACCTCCTGTCTCAGCTTCCCAAGTACTGGGATTACAAGCATGTGCCACCACACCTGGCTGAGAATGTTTATATTTATTAAAGGTGTCTGAACTTTATCTTTGCTAGTGATTTTTAATGAAAACATTTCTTTTTCCTTTTGTGGTGCAGCGGATTGAACTCAGGGGAATTTTACCTCCGAGCTACATTCCCAGCCCTATTTTATTTTTTATTTGGAAACAGGGTCTCACTAAGTTGATGTGAGCCTCACTGAGTTGCGGAGGCTGGCTTCGAACCTGCAATCCTCCTATCTCAGCAATCCTCCTGTCTCAGCCTTCCAAGTACTGGGATTACAGGCGTGTGCCACCCGCCTGGCTATAAAACCCTTTTTTTTTTGAAGTATGATTGACATTCAAAAAGCTGTTCATATTTAATCTATATGACTTGATGAGTTTGGAGGTAAGTACACATCCAGGAAACTATAACAACAGTCTGTGCCATGAACATAGCCATCATCTCAGGCTTCACTTTAACAGTGGTTAGATCAGGAGTGAATTTGAGTGGAGAAGGCAGGAGTCAGGAATTATAGATAGCTTCCTACCTAGTTTAGAATTCCTGTATTTGAATTATTTTATTTATTTATTTATTTATTTATTTATTTATTTTGCGGTACCGGGGATTGAACCCAGGGGCATTCTACCTCCAAGCTACACCCTAGCCCTATTTTTTATCCTTTATTTTGAAACCGGGTCTCACGAAGTTGCAGAGGGGCCTCACTAAGTAGCTGAGGCTGGCTGCGAACCGGGATCCTCCGGTCTCCGCCTCCCAAGTACTGGGATTACAAGCGTGTGCCACCATGCCCGGCTTGAATTATTTTTTAAATAAGGTGGTTCTTCTTCTTATTATTATTTTGTGGTGCTGGGAATTGAAGAGACTTTCTTTCTCTGATCTACACCCCAAGCCCTATTTTATTTTTTGTTTGTAAACAGGGTTTCACTAAGACTGCTGAGGGCCTCGCTAGGTTGCTGAGGTTGGCTTCAAACCTATGATCCTTCTGTCTCAGGCTCCCAAGTACTGAGATTACAGGTGTGTGCCACCCCACCCGGCTACATATTATCTTTTAGAAAACAGTAAAGGCTTTTCTATTTACATAATATAAATAGCGGCATCGCCTTTCTAGATACGTTCATCATTCATTCACCAGGCTGCCTTCTTATTCCATGCCAGGGATGTTGCCACGTACTTGGATACCACGGTGGAGGACACACCAGTGTCCTGAAAGAGCACCCATCAGGTGGAGGTAGGCTACCATCTGACAGATCCCAGCCAACACCCACTTAGTCCTAGCACTTCAACGAAGCCAGGGCCTTGTTCTGGTGGAGTCACCAAGGGCGGCACCAGATTTATGGTTGTGGAGGTGGCCAGGAGGTTAGATCACCCTCTAAGGAGTGTCGCGGCCATCACTCTAGAAGTGCACTAAACAGTTTTTGATTATGTCTGTCTTATCTGCACACAAACACCAGTAAGCACTCGGACTGAGCGCTTGCTGGTGCAGGCTCCGTGCAAAGGGTTTACAACCATCGCGTCATTTGCTCTTCACTACAACCTTCAGATGGGGACTCATAAGGGTCTTCATTTTACAATGAGGAAGCTGAGGCTTAGAGAGGTTACCTACCCAAGCCAGAGCCGAAGCTCTCAGCCCTCCCGTCTCACTGCACTCTGGGACCTGCTCCAGGAGCGAAAAAGTCAACTCTCGGACCCAACCGGGACAGCTCGGCGTTCACGCTTTACAATTTCCCCCAGATCCAGAGCACAATCAACGGGGTCGTGACCACGGGGGCCACTCCACCAAGCCGGGACTGACGAGGATTTGGGCGTTGGCTGGCAAACCGGGAACACTGGTCAGGCCTGGAAGAGCGTGAGCACCCCCCACACCCCGCGCCCGTCGCCGGCGAGCCTCCAGGGCCGCCAGCGGGAGCGACCCAGTGCGCGTGCGCGGGGCCAGGGGGGGACGCCCCGACGCGAGCGCGCGGCGAGCGGGCGCGTGACCGGGCGCGCGCGCGGCCGCGTCGGCGTGGGCGCGCGCTCCAGGCCGAGGCGGTGTGGGCTCGCGAGGGAGCGAGGAGGCGGCGGCGGCGGCGCCCCAGAGCCGAGGGGACGCGCGGGCCTCGCGCCGCGGGAGCTGACGGCTGCGGAGGGGACGCGGGCCCGGGCCGGAGTGCTCGGCCGGTGCACTGCCCGCCTCACAGGCGTCGGCCGCTTCCCTGGCCCGGAGCGGCCGCCGCCCTTGGAGACTCGCCGTGACACGGGCCTCCGTGGCCGCGGCGCCGGGCGGGGGGAAGCAGCGTCCAGGCAGGTGCCGGCCTCCAGGGCTCGGGGCTCCAGGGCTCCAGGGCCGGCCGGCGGGCCCCCGCGGAGGGCCGAGCCTCCCGCCCGCCTTCCCGGGGCCGCCCGGCCGAGCGCCGGGACCCGCGCCGCCGCCGCCGCCGCCGCCGGGCTCGCGCGGGAGGGAGCCCGCGGGAGAAACTTGCCTTGCATTGTCGTTTCCAGTCCTGAAGTGCAAAGGAACTCCGTGTCGCCAGGAAGAATGTCCTTCTTCAATTTCCGTAAGATCTTCAAGTTGGGGAGCGAGAGGAAGAAGAAGCAGTACGAGCATGTGAAGAGGGACCTGAACCCCGAGGAGTTTTGGGAAATTATAGGAGAATTGGGCGACGGCGCCTTTGGGAAAGTGTACAAGGTAAGAGGGGAACAAAACGGGAAGTTGCACTTGGAAGATTAAGCAGCTACTGGCCCGGAGGGGCTGCAGGACTTCTCGCTCTCCCTGTCCCTTTCCTGTCTCCTGCCCCGTCTTTTGACTTTGTAATTGTACGTTGGCACTTTATTTAGCTTATCATCCAAGGAGTGGTTTAGACAGTAGGGCTGAGCACAGTGGGGCCTGAATGTAGTGTAAAGAGTGATTGCAAGGTTGTATAGTCCACTCTTGAAAGGAAATGAGTGTTCTTTAATATATGGGAGGGGTCTGGTCGTGGCCCTCAAGTATTTTAAAATCGGAAACGCATTACTTATGTTTGTGTGCTAACTACGTTTACATGCATGCTGTACTGAAACAGTTTCCTTTTGGGGGACCACGCATATATTTGGTAGTATCTATAGCTAATATCTTACCAGTCTCTTGGGATCAGGGCATAGTGATTGCCACTTACAGTTTGTTCTTGAGTTGGTTGCTTGGACCACATACTAGGAATGGAATTTCTGATAGAAAATTTCCAGAAGAAAACCTGCCTCTGGTACTAGTTTCTAAATATAAGAAACATTGACTAGAAGTCAATACCAGCGCTTGAGCAATTAAAAAAAATACTCATACATACACACATTTATTTATTTCAGTAGAAAGGTTTGACATTTCAACCTGAAGGCATTAAATGTTAACTGTTTACACTCTCCTAAGGAGTGTATGAATGATGTCATTGGAATATTTTCATCCTGAAGGGTGAGGTTTTTATGAGACAGTTTAGGGGAAGGACCCACGGGGTTGCCTAGAAGTGAAAACATAAATAACTTATACAGAACTTTGCAGATTTTAAGCACTTTCACATAATTTGGTCCCGGTAAAAATCCTGGAAGGTCAGTAGTATACACATTTCATGGATGAGAAATTGTTCACAGTCGCATGAGCCACAGCCTGGATTTGAACTCATGTCTTCTGACCCCATTATTCTGTAGTGTTTTTTCCTTTAATACCCAGTGATTGAAATTATAGCATTTTCCCTACTTTCTAAGCTGTTACATTTCTGCCTTTGCTCTGCCTTGAAAGCATCTTGTCAAAACTTCAGTCCTTATTCTTCACCCAGTCTAAATATCCATTCCTTTCTGTGTACTTTCAAAACACATCATTCACAGGGCTACTGTAGCACTGGTCACATATTATAATTAACATGTTCATATTTCTATAATCAAGTTAGGGGCCAAAGTTAAAATATACATTTGGGTCCATCCATTGCTATAGCATGTGTTGAAAGTATGTATGTTATCCACATGTGAATGCTATTGAAAGCTGGCAAAGTCAACTTCAGTGTTTATATAGAGGGTGGAGTTTGGTTTCAGCAAAGGCTTAGGGTAAAGATACATGGTGGGAAGGGATTTTATTGTAGCGGGAAGGTCACTCCTAGGAGTTGAGAGTTGTGTTTTAGTGCTGGCTGTCAAAAGCCATCTTTGTGGTCTTGGACCAAACACTTATCTGGACCTCCATTTTCTTAGTAAAATCATAGATCCCTTCCTTTATTAACATTCTGTGAGTATGCAGTTAGCCAGGAAAGGCAAATAAATCCTCAAGGCATCTGGAATCTTGTAGTGAGAAAGTGATAGGTGATTATGAGTTTTCGTGGTGTAAATATGTTATATTGAATATAAACAGCATGATATTAAGAGCATGGGTTCTGGAAATGGAATATTTCTCTGCTTCCTCACTCAGTAGCAGCCTGTGACCTTGGGCAAATTACTTATTTGTTTTGTGGCTGACTTTTCTCATCAGTAAGGCCTATTCCTCAGGATGTGAGAATTAGAGGAGATAATAAATATAAGGGACCTAGAAGGGGTTCAGTAAATGGTAGAAATCACTGTTACTACATTTAGAGCTCATAAAGCAAACACTAGATGGGACAGGAAAGGAGATTAAGAAAACTAAAAGCCATTTTCTTGGTTTCCCATGGCACAGGCAGATTGTGTGGTTTCACTCCGTAGTGACTCTTTCTGCAAAGTGTGTAATCTATCTTTTTACAGTGAGACATCAGTTGAAAATTTTCTGAAAAATTAGTGACTTAGTCCATGTAGTTCAACATTATAAAACTGCCAAGAATAATTTCTGTGAGCTCGATGATTATGCTTTAGTATAATACTTGAAGAGCAATGGTATTTTACATCTTTTCTTTATCATTTCACTACCCTGTGCTGAGGAACCAGGATATGAGCTTTTTTAAAAAGAAAATTTACATGTATTTGACGTTTCTGGCCTCTTTTTCCTATAAGTTCTTCTTTTCTAAGATTCCTTAGAAATTGTAAATTTATATTAGGGAAACTAAATTTTTTATATTGGGGGAAGCTATCAAATTTTAATATTGTATGTGGTAGCATGTAGTAGAAAACTATTTCTAAACCTGATTCTAGCTATCATTTGCTTATGGAAATTGGTAACTGTTATAAAGATTGAATTGTAACTAGGAAATCATGTTGTTTGTTTGAATCATCTTTTCATCATCTATCATCTATCATCTATCATCTATAATATGTATTCCTTCTACTCAGTCCAGCTTTATATAACTCTAATAAGGTTACTTCTTGGACTGAAAAATCTTCATTATTACATATTTATTTTTCCTTTTTAATAAAATATTGACATAAAATGCATATATATATATATATATATATATATATATAGTATCCTTCACAATATTTTGTCTTTGAATTTGTTGTTTTTAACAGGAAAAAAGGAACAACATAGAATTAGGTACTGAATTGCATTTTTAGAAAGCTGTTCTGTTAAACCAGTTGAAGCTGAACTCTTGGTTGTGTGATGGATGAAAATGATTCTTTTTATAACAACTGATAAATGTGTGTCATTTAAAAAACAGTGAAATATTTAATCTTCATATTTAAAGTATGGAAACATATGTGCATATTTAACAAATAATGAAGTGAATATATATTAACAAAGTTCAGACTCAAGGAATTCTGAATCTGATCCCTTATCTCCCCATAAAGGAACCACTATCCTATCTTTTTTTTTTTTTTTTGCGGTACTGGGGATTGAACCCAGGGGCATTCTACCTCTGAGCTATACCCCTAGCCCTATTTTTTATTCTTTATTTTGAAACAGAGTCTCACTAAGTTGCAGAGGCCGGCTGTGAACCTGCTATCCTCCTGTTTCAGCCTCCCAAGTACTGGGATTATAAGTGTGTGCCACCACGCCTGGTTTATCCTATCTTTAAGTTATTCATTTATTTGTTTTTCTTATAGTTTACCATCTAATTGTGCATCCCCAAACATTATAAATATTTATTTATTTATTTATTTATTATTTATTTTTGGTACTGTGGATTGAACCCCAGGGGGTACTACCTCCAGGTTATACCCCAGCCCTTTTTATTTTTCTTAAGTTTTGGAACAGGGTCTCACTAAGTTGCTGAGGCTGGTCTTGAACCTGCAATCCTCCTGTCTCAGCCTTCCAAGTACTGGAATTATTAGGTGTGTGCCACCATGCCTGGCTATAAATTTAGTTTTGTATGCACTTGAACTTTATAAGAACAGGATCATTTAGAGTGTATTCTGTTGTGTCTTGTCTCTTTCAAAATCAGCATTATGTTTGTTACCTTCATCTTTGTTTGTTATCACCTAAAGCTATAGTTCATTTTCATTATTGCATAGTAGCCTGTTATATGATTACATCACCATTACTTATCATTATACTATTAATGGACATATTATTTGTTTCCAGTTTTTGGCTGTTACACATAATGCTGATGCACATACACCTGTTTCACTAAGATTTAACCCAGGAGTGGAATTGCTGGGTTATAGAGTAGTGTAGTTTTAATTTTACTAGATGATGCCAAACTAATTATACCAATTTACATTCCCACTGGCAGCATATGAGAATGTCCTTGCTCTGCATTCCCACCCACATTTGGTGTTGTCAGAATTTTAGTTTTTTTTTTGCGGTACTGGGGATTGAACCCAGGGACATTCTACCTCTGAGCTACACCCCCAGCCCTATTTTTTTTAATTCTTTATTTTGAAACAGGGTCTCACTAAGTTGCGGAGGGCCTCACTAAGTAGCTGAGGCTGGCCACCAACCTAGATCCTCGGGTCTCAGCCTCCCAAATACTGGGATTACAAGCCTGTGCCACCATGCCCAGTCTAGAATTTTTAAGTTTTTTTTTTTTTTGTGGTACTGGGAATTGAACCCAGAGGCATTCTACCTCCGAGGTACACCCCAGACCAATTTTATTTCTTATTTGGAAATAGGGTCTCACTAGGTTGCCGAGAGCCTCACTAAATTGCTGATGCTGTCCTTGAACCTGCAATCCCCTGTCTCAGTCTCCCAAGTACTAGGTGTGCCACCATGCTTGGTTTAAGTTTTGATAATCTAATGGTATGTTATAGTTACCTTTCTCCAATTATAAATAAGTAATTCTTTATGTTTACTGGTAATTTGTATTTCTTTTGTATTTCATTCTCGTTCATTTTCCTTTTTTTTTTTTGTGGTACCAGGGATTGAACCCAGGGGCATTCTACCTCTGAGCTCCACCCTCAGCCCTATTTTTTATTCTTTATTTTGAAACAGGGTCTCACTAAGTTGCGGAGGCCTCACTAAGTAGCTGAGGCTGGCCGCAAACCTGGATCCTCCGGTCTCAGCCTCTCAAGTACTGGGATTACAAGCGTGCGCCACCACGCCTGGCTTGATTTTCCTATTGATATACACATACGTATATTTGTATTTTGAATTCTAACCCTTTGCTGGCTGTGGTTATTGTAAATATATTCTTATTCTGTGACTTCTCTTCATTCTCATTATAGTGACATCTTATTAATAGAATTCTTGATTATAATGTCCTGTTTGTCAACTTTTTTCACTTTTTTTTTTTTTTTTGCGGTACCGGGGATTGAACGCAGGGGTGTTCTACCTCCGCGCTACGCCCCCGGCCCTATTTTTTATACTTTATTTTGAAACCGGGTCTCACGAAGTTGCGGAGGGCCTCACCAAGGAGAAAGAGAGAGAGAGAGAGAGAGAGAGAGAGAGAGAGAGAGAGCTGAGGCTGGCTGCGAACCCAGATCCTCCGGTCTCCGCCTCCCAAAGTACTGGGATTACAAGCATGCGCCACCACGCCCGGCTACTTTTTTCACTTATAGCTAATTTTTTTGTTATGTTTAAGGCATTCTTTCCTACCACAAGATCATGAATATAATTTCCTATTTCATCTTCTAAAAGCTTTATGATTTTGCCTTTAACAGGTAGGTCTACAATTTACCTACAACAGATATTTGTATATGGTACAAGGTAGGGCGTCCAATTTTATTTTATTTTATTTTTTTGTTTTTGTTTTTTATTTTTAAGAAAGGAACGGTATCTGAGTCAATCTTTCCTTCCTCCTCCTTTCTTTCTTTTATATTATGACTTGAAAAGTGTAAGCAAAGTTAGTAAATTTTATTTTTCTTTGTATGTTTACCTCTCAATTTTAAAGAAATATGCTAGAAATAAAAATATATTGGTTTGCTTTTACTTGTGGAGCACATATATTTTATTTTTAGTTGGTATATTGTCTGGTGTGAACTTTATAAAGTCACATAAACTTTCAAAGGTCTGTATTATGTCTTATTAGTATTTAGTGACAAAGAAATAAACTACATAATTGATTTTAGGACATCCTACCAAAATTTCATAAAGAATGTCCAAGATTAATATACCATATCTAATTTGGATATTTAAATCATCTTGAAAGAATCTTTAGATTTGCTGGTTCTTTTTCCCCAGTCTGATCTGATGTATATAAAGTAGTATCTTCCATGATTACGAATGAGGTTGAGCTCCTTTTCATGTTTGTTGGCTACTTGGATTTCTTACTGAAGTACTTGTTAAATACCTTTGGGTTCTCTTTTTTTTCCTCATGGATTTATGGGAGTCTTTGTAAATTCTGGATACTGATCCTTTATTAGGTAGATGATATACACATTTTCTCTTGCTTTGTGGTTTGTCCTTTCACTCTATTTATGGTGTTCTTTTTTGTATAGACATTTAAAATATTAATGTAGTCTTAATTGTTAATTTTTCCTACACGATTAATGCTTTTTGTCTTAAATTCTTTCCTATCCAAGTAAAGTTTATAGTGTTGCCTTCTACATTAGTTCTGTGATTAAACTGGTGTTCATTTTTGTTTACAGTGTGAGATAGGGATCCAGTTTCATTTTTTCCCTAGGTAGATACCCAGTTGTCCCAACACCATTTTCTATAAAGACCATCCTTTCCTTATTACTTTGCATTGCCTTTATCATATATCAGCTGTCCATCTGCATATAGTACATTTCTATGATGTTATTTAATTAATTAACTAATTAATTAATTAATTTATTTTTGTGGTACTGGGGATTGAACCCAGGGGCATTCTACCTCTGAGCTATGCCCCCAGTCCTATTTTGTAAAAATTTATTTGGAAACAGGGTCTCACTAGGTTGACGAGAGTTTTACTACTTGCTGAGGCTGTCCTCAAATCTGAAATCCTCCTGTCTCAGCCTCCCAAGTATTGGGATTACAAGCATGCACCACCATACCCAGC